>CM057814.1:51983104-52069959 GCA_030067965.1 Latrodectus elegans | reverse complement strand
CATTTAATTCATACAAAAGTTCAGTAAACCCATAAAGATATGTATTTCTTTTATTTAACTTGTACTAATTATAGAACATCAATTTAAATAATTTTTTGAATGGCATTGTATTTGAAAAATGTCATTTGCATTTTGATGATCTCATTTACTTCAAATGTCTTTTTTAAAAATCAATTATTTCTTTATTCTATGTACTTTCAGATTTCACTTTACGTAAAGCTTTTAACGTGCCTTTTATTAATTCTAATTTATGTATTGTAAAAGTATCGAAATGTATCTGAATTTCAATTCGAAGAAAATGTTTTTATCACTAAGTGTTTATAAATTTGGATTTGATATATCGTTGTCTCTCTTAAGATGAGCTAAAATAGCTTCACATATCATTACTACAGAATAATTTTAGGTGCATTTTCCAAATCCACGATATATAACTAAATGTCTGAAGTATCTTAATTATACAACTGTCAATAAAAGGAAATAATTTGAACATAAAACTGTAAACTATCGTTTAGTATAGTTAGTTGCATTTTCAATATTTCATGTATATTCTGTATCAATTTTGAGAATGATCAGATTGACATTTCGAATTAACGTAAAGTGACTCGTTTGTTTTTTAAATCAATGAATATTTGAAAAGATTCAAGAATCGAAATAGCAAAGTTTAGAATATTTTTTTATTCGAATCTCGAATTCTTAATTAAAATATCTCGAATATTATAACTTAAAAATCTCGATAAATACATTTTACTAGTATGAAATAAAACTCTTCTATAATATAATTCTATATTATTTTATAAAAATATAATTTAAATGTTTTTATAAAGGTTTATCAAAGCTTTCGATTATACTCATTTATGTAAAAATGTTAATTTATACAATAGAGGGTTACAGAATATTAAATTTATGTAATTTATAGTACCATTGTAGAGAAGCACTGACTGTTTTAATACTTACATATAATTCTTGTAAAATTTTTGTTAGCTATTCTTATCTTCACTTTCTCAAAATTAACTGTCAAACCATCTTTCTTGTTATATTAGTAACTGGAAATTTAAAAGAGCAAGCATTTTTTTAAATTAAATAATTCGCGCGCGTAATACATCAAAGTAAAATGATTCGCAAGTTTATAAATTTAATTAAAAATTTTGTTTATCTTTCTTAGTAAATTGAAGCGATATTTTTTTAATTGTTCTCTTATGTTTGCTTACTTATTTATTTTCAAATTCTGCTTCAAGTAAAAACTTATGGTAATTCATACATGTCATTCATACTTAATATATTTTAATAATAAAGGAAAAATTCATTGATCTGATGAAAAGGATCCAAAACATGATAAAAGCTTTTAAAACTTTTAAGATTCGGATTCAAGAAAATTTAGTAGTTAACATATCCTAATAAAATTATATAATACAAACGTCATGGAGAGAGAAAAAATCTTTTAGTTATAAGAATAAAAGTAATATTCATGTTAGAAAACAATTCTTTTATATATAAATGACACTTTCTTCATTTCTTAGCTCAATCGCTTCCTACATTTAACAATTTGCAGTATCAGATCATGAGGTTCAGAAACCTCATGTTATTTTATTTTCTTTGACAGTAAATGTCAGTAATTAAGAATGGTGGTCATTATATTTCATACCAATAGCCCCATTGCGATCAAGATCTTTAGGAAAATTCTAAAAATTTTTCGGAATACCTTACGAACATTATGGCGAGACATTCAAAATAGATGAATGAATTTTGAAGGATTCCAGCTTCTTCACGGCTTCTGTCCGGCTTCGCATAGTTGTTGCAATTTAAGATTTGATTAATAACTTCGAAAAAGGCACTTTTGTTTGTCTAGAATTTGTTCTTGTAATATCCAATTAAAATCTTAACTAAAAGATTTTCTGAGTGATAAACGTTTCGGAGGTGATGTGAAGAGTTTGAAAATGCAGTGACCACTTGGCTTAATAATGTGGCGGCTTTGTATTTAATACAGGAATTCTAAAATTCTCAATCAAATGCGACAAGTATTTGAATGTAAATGGTGACTATGAAGGATATTCTTTTCTAACAATTCTTATAACATTCACTTGTATGAAGTCAGTAAAAACGCACCATGTAATTAAATGCTTTTACCAATAAATGCTGTGTGTTCTTCATTTTCAAAACCAATCGGTCCTTATGTTCTGGAAGACTTTTGTATTATGTGTAATTCTTACATGCATACACTCAAAAATACACATTTTCAAGTATGTTCTAATTATTTTGGATTATAATTTTAGATTTTCATGGCATAGTGAAAGTTTTATGACCTATATAAAAATAAACAAATTTTATATAATGTTAATTTGTAGTATTCATATATTATTAAAAATGTGTGAGAATATATGTAAAGAATATTAATTTTAAAATATGTTTATTATTATATTATTTTGTTTATAATAGCTAAAAATGCCAAATTAGGAGAAAATTATAATTCCATTTTCAAGCTCATTTGTCAATTTTCTATTTTTCTAAGGTTTAAAAGGCAAAATGGATTTTCTTAACTTTTGTGGAAAAAAAATATATTACAAATAGTTGAGACTTTTAAGTTAAAAAAAATAATGTGATTTATTTTTATAAATAGTTTAAAACATTTTCTCAACGACACATTGTATAAGATATCACATAGTATAAAGTTTTATATATTTTTCCTATACGTATTTGCGCTGAAAGATATTTTCTTGATGAGAAGCTGTTGCTGTCACTTGTCTTGTCTACAACATTCATAGGAATTGAAATTAAATTGAGTTGAAGGCGCTCAAATATTTTTGGGCTATGTCCTAGGCTTTTGGTGAGACAGCAATTGGTGGTCTATAGGATTTAGGTCTATAGTGTAGAGTTCAGCTAATGTAGAGAAACAATTAAAGATATGATTTAGACTAAGTTAGATACCGAGACAGTGAGGACAAGTATGATGAGTAGTTAATTGGAATTTTATAAATCCCACCGCTTTTAACCTGTTGTAATAAGAATTATCAGCATATTAAATAAACAAGGAATCTCATTTTGTTATTTTCTATCCCTTCTTTATCATATACATTTAATAAAACTGTGCTTTTTAGCTTTTATTTTCGGAAATTGTTCAATGTCTGTTTTTACTGTTAGAGACTTTTAGTATCCATAACCCAATCAAAACTCATTGCTATATATAAGGCGCGCCCAAATGAATTAGTACTGCGTGATTGCGCCATTGTTTTAAAATATAGAAGATTACATATATTCCTAAAGAAGTCTTTGAGTAGTTGGAATAATATCAATCATGTGTATATGATATATCAATCAATGTATGTATAATAACGTTTATATATGTATCTTGATCTCACATTACTAAGTACTTGTACGATAAGGTGGGATCAAGTTTAACGATCGATCATCAAGTTCAATGACACCGTTCGTATTATGTATACGAACAATATAATTTTTTCTCGCATATATGCGATCATTTTAAAAATAACATGATCGCATATATTAAAGAAAAAATTTGCATACATGCGATCATGTTATTTTTAAAATCGAAAAGCGAGTGAGGGGGGGGGGATATCGCATGCAAAAATAAGTACACTGCTGACCACCGTAAATGCAATACTCCGAAGGAAGCACGCAAATAATATGAAATTTACAACATGCATTAGCGGAGGTGAGGTAGTTTAACTATTACAATTTCAGCGCAGACGCACATCACGCTCATTTGTGGCACCCCTTCAAAGCACTATTTAAAGCTTGGAGATTTCGACGATTTCAAGTTCAGTGAGCTCAAACAATGGCGGCTACTCTGGTAACTGATTTTGGTAAGAACCACACTTCACAGAAGTCTATAAATTTAATCATTTAATACTTGGTCAACATCTTATCTAAAAAATAAATTTTGTTGTGATATATCTTTCTTTCTTGGTGTCGAAAATTAGATGGCCAACAAGTTTATGACACAGCAGATGCTACCTAAATCAATGTTCCGATAATATAACGATTTTTGTAAAGGACATTTTATGAACGATAGAGTATAATCAGTGAAGTACATGTGATAATCGCTCAGGAAGCATTTGCAGCTGTGTATAGTCTCGTAAGAGATAACTAGTGAATTACCATTTATGAGGAAACAAATAATATGGTTATTACCGAAGGAAGTGTTCACAGAAATCTGAACGAAAGGTTCCGAAATAAAAAAAAAAAGATTGCAAGTAATAGGTTTCTGAAATGTTATCTCATGGTTATCAAGTAAGACATGTAGTCCTAACATAAGAGCAGAAGTGTTAAGAGCATCATGGTTATTTGCATAAAACATAATAAGTGTTACTACGAAATAGGGAACTATTTCCTTCCACAAATTATTGCAGCTGTTAATAGTGGTGTTATTACTTTGATTTGGTGTGACCAAATACATGAGCATAGAATAGTGAACCCTTCCATTCTCCCTTTCAAAGACTTGTTTATCCCTGGAAATTGGATAATTAATGCTTATAAGCTTTTTGACGTTGATAGCCCATTGCTGTTGAAGTTACTGACTCCATGCTCAATCGTTACTGGTACTAGATGCTCTACTTTCATTATATAAATAAGAGAAAGTTAAGAGTAAATCTTATTTGCACAATAATGCTAGTTCCAGAAGATATTATGAGCAAACCATTGTTAAAGTAGTTTTGCTTGAAAATTTACTAACATCCTTCTAATAACTTTGAACCCTCTTATCAATACTATATATTTGTTACGCAAAAGGAAACTGTAAAGTGAATCATAATGGGATTCAAGCGCTGTCATTAGAATCTGCTTCACAATTTATCTCGGATTTTCACTACACAATTTCTTTACACATCAGCTGAGAAACCTTTGTATCTTCTTTATCTGTCGCATTTTACTTTTATAGTAAATATAATTGCAATACTATTAAAGTATTTATTAATCCAGTTATTGTGCACTTTTATTTGGGTCATCTGTATGTAACTTTCATGTAAAGGTTCTTTAATTTACGTCAGGTGATATGCTTAACTACAGTTTCTATGTCAACATTAACAAAATATTTAATCACCTTGACGAAAACATGTATATTTCACTGTATTATTGATGATTTAACACGATTTGTTTAAGAACTTCATATAAAAAGTAATTGGTAAAAGAAACACCAATGAATAATTAAAGCCTTTAATTATTCTAGTACATAGAATTTCATTTTTTTTTTGCTATTAAATTATACTTCATAATACGAGGGTTACTCTGAAATTTTTGAGATACGCGCAGACGAGAATTTAGAAAATAAAAATAACGGTTTAATTTTAAAATACAAAGTATTTTAACGGAGAAGACGATTTTTTACTGACTTACTTCTACTCGTTTGGCGTAGAATAAATTTTAAACAGAAGAAAAAATGGAGTTGACGCGGGAACATTTTCGCGCTATGATTTTCTATGATTTCAAAGCAGGATTAAATCAAGAAGAATGCGTTCAACGGTTGCAATTAGCATTTGGTGATGAATCCCCACCTCGTGCTACTTTATTCAGATGGTTTAGAGAATTTATAAGAGGTCGCAATTTTCTTCAGGATGAAGAACACACAGGAAAGCCACCATCGGCAGTAATACCGGATAATGTGTTTGCCGTACGAAAAATGTTGATGGATGATAATCGCTGTACCTATCAAATGATACAGAAGGAACTTAACATTGAATCCGCAGCCATACACAAAATCATTCATGAAGAATTACATATGAAAAAAGAAGTTTGCCATTGGGTTCCCCATAATCTAACTGAGCACCAAAAAGAGGAGCGTGTCAGAATCAGTAAAGAAACTCTTAAATTGCTAAATTATGGTGGCCACCGCATCATTTCTAAAATTGTAACAGGTAATGAAACGTACATACCATTTTATGACGTTTCAACATGTCAAGAAAGCAAGGTAGGGGTTTTTGAAGATGAGCCCACGCCGACAATGGTGAAAAAAAAAACGCGCACTGAAAAAAGTGATGTATGCCGTTTTTTTCAGAAGTACGGGATTGGTCAAAGCCATCAAGTTGGAAGGACAGCAGACAGTAACAGCAAGCTGGTATACCACTAAATATCTTCCAGAAATTCTACAAGAACTAAATGTTAGGGGACTAATGCTTCACAATGACTATGCATCTTCACATACAGCCGGATTAACAGTTGAGTTTCTTAAACAAAAACAAATTAAAGTGATCGAACATCCGCCGTATTAACCTGATCTAGCTATGTGCGACTTTTGGTTATTCTTTAATCTGAAAAAGAACTTACGTGGACGTCGTTTTCATTCAGAAGAAGAGATTGATGTGGCTATAAATGCATTTATTTCATCTATTCCAAGAAATGAATGGCTTGAGGCATTTAATCTGTGGAAAATTCGTCCACAAAAGTGCATTGATGCTGGAGGAGACTACTTTGAACACACCTAAAATTTTGTAAGTATAACTTTAAAAACCTTGTTGTATCTCAAAAATTTCAGAGTGACCCTCGTATATTAGTGCATCAACTGTAAAACACTCTTCTAAATGGTTGATATGCAAAATCAGACAAAAGCATAAACATAATCAGAACTTGGGGAAACCAAGTAAAAATATTTATAAAAAAGTTTTTTCCCACAAAAGCAATTATTCTTATTCACATTTAAAAACAATATAGGGTGTAATGTAGTAATTAACTGTAACAAAAGTTTCAGCTTGATAAAACTATAATAAACTCTGTATAAATTCTGTAAGGTAGAAAGACAAAAGCATAAATGTTATCAGATTTTTGAACACTCAGTAAAATTTATTTAGAAAAATTATTTCTAATCACATTTAAGAACAATATAAATTGCATTATGATATAATTGAAGTATGAGTTTCAGTTGATTAAATGTTTGACAGTATTTTATGCTCATAATTTCATAAGCACACAGGTATTGTTGCTTTCAAATATAAGGAAGAAAGCTATTACAATTAGAGATTTGCTACAAACCACTAATTAGCTCTTAATTAATAATAGATTTAATGACATTGAAAATATAAATTTTCTGTTGCTAAAAAATATTTAAGATTTAGGGAGACACGTTTTTCGTAATGGTTCTAGATCAATATAACATTTGTCCTGTTTTTATTATTACCTTGTTTAGATAGATCTTCCATAAGGAATTGTTAAACAGATTCTCAAAATGTGTGTGGTTCACTTGACAAAATATACATTTTGTATCTGATTTATTTATACATCTGATAACCAATTATGTTCAAATCTTCATTCCTCCAGGGAAAAGTGGTCATCGAAGGTTTGTTTGAATGTTATTAGAATTGAAGATTCCCTTTGAAATTAATTGAAATTCATACATCTAAATATTTGGAAAAATCATCTTTGAAAATAATTAAAATTTCAAAATGAAAAATGTTTTGGATTTTTCTAAACAAAAAAAAAAATTACTTTTTTTTTTATTAATAAACCTTTGAAAGGGGACATATTCTTATCATTTTCCACGCTTTAAATTTATTTAAAATACTTAATAACATGTATTTTAAGTTATGAATCGCGATTATTTTGAATTATTCCAAGTACCCATAAAAGGTAATTTACGAAGATTAAGCAAACCTTTATTGTGTGGTTTTTCTATTAACGTTTCAGTATTTTTCTTATTAATTTTTGTAATAAGAACAAACCCCTTGATATGCACTGGTTTTAAAAACTTAGGCTTCTAACAATTATCGATGTATTTCGATGAAAATATGTATTTATCTCATGAAAATGATATATAATAATATCTTATATTGTAAAGCAGGAAATAATAACAAAATTTTTGCTCAAGAGTTTAACATAAGCTGATATACAATGAAGGTCAATACCAAACACGTAATGCGAAGCATTTTTATTTTTGTTTATTTTGAACTCATTATTGTCTCAGATAATAGGAGATGTGTACATTTTGTATACCTGTGCTAGTGTCTTAGAGAGTTGTATACTAATATTTACCATTAAATAGACCCTTGATGCATAGATTTGAAATAGTTTCCTAATATTTGATATATGACAGCTTTTAAAATAATAGTAATAGATATCTCTATTCTTTAGGAAAATATGCTTAAAGCCTTATTTTTGGATATCAATGCAATATGTTTTAAAGTTGTTAAAGATAAAAGAAACATCGTATTTTGTACAAGTGACACAAAATTATATCATATGAGCAAAATCCTTTAAAATCATTACTGCAACCATGTATCACAGATTTTTTGTTTCGATGAATAAGGAAATTTATTTAACTGTTGTTACATTTAATTCAGTATATTAAATTTGAATTTTTTAAAAAGATTTTGTAAAAAAAATTTCTGTTTTATTTTGAGAATATTGACATTGTTTTAATTTTATTCAAGACCATATTTTTCAAACTATTTTTCAATTATTAAAAAAAATTCTTGCATGTCTAAATTTTCTCCTGTTACTGTACATATTATTATATTTACCACGTGTACTTGAGAAGCATATTTACATTCTATCACATTTTTTAAATTGTGCCATGACAATTTAGCAGAAAAAACTTTCATTATATGCTTAATAATCTAAAATTACGAAATGTGATTCGTCATCTAAAATAAATATGTAAAGAAAGTTCTTTTCATTTGGATTTATAATTAAAAGTTTTAACAATATTTGAAGTCTATTGTGATGTTAAATTTATTTCATATAATTTGAAGAATATTTCTAAATAATTAAATATTTCTTATAAAAGTTCTATAAGCAAATTTTCGTTATGATATTCTTTTAGCTTGAATGATTAAACAAGCATTAATATATCATCTATTTTCTTGTTTAAATTGTTTTCTTTAATATTCTAAAAAAATATGTGTGTGTTGCCAATATTTTTAAATTACTTAAATGTTTACAAAAATGTTTAACTTTTGATAGATACTCAGCATGAAAAAAGCATGTGGGTGGTAACTAGTATTGGGATACCATCGATTTTCTGCTTTATTGTACTCATCGTAATCGCCAACTGTGAAGACGAAGTGAATAAAAGATCTTACCTCGATGATTCTATTGATTCATATTTTAGTGAAGTAAGAACATTTTAAATATTTTACATATTTTTGTACATAAATTAAGCGAATAAAAACCATTGGACTATATTACTTTTGAATTTTAAATCCTTTTTTTCTTTTCAAGAAAACTGAAATTGAATCTGAAAAATTTAAATAATTATAAAGATAGACAGAAAGATTTGAAATTATTTTAAAGTTTATTATGAAATTTATTTCAAAAAAATTATAAAAATGTTTGTACAAAGTTTACTTTTAATTGGACATTTGTAAATTAAAAATATTTATTTTGAGTTTTGGATATGGAATGAGGTTTCTTGAATCTCCAATTCAAATATAGTTGTATTAGATGGTATATGAAATATTCAAGATTATAAGAAATGGTGGAAAATATCTATTATGAGACTGTTATTTAAATTTAACCACTAGTGATAAATATTTCTTTTTTTTAAATGCCAGATACTTCCAGTTAGCAATTTCTTTCTATGATAAGAGTATTGATGATAATATTCGAGTCCAAGTCTTAGGTCTTTATATTCAAGGAACAAAAAGTAATCAGAGGCAAAAGAATTTATACATATGATAAATTCATTTCAAATATGAATTTGATTATAAAGGAACTGATATAACTCAATGAAGAATTACAAATAATAACCATATCTTGGTTATATTTCTAATCTATTTATTGATATAAAACAGATGATTTTAATGATTTATTTTACTTTGATGAAATTAAGTTTTTAATTGCTATAAATAAAATGAAAAAAATAAGATGGAGGACACTAGGCTAGACTAGCAATACTTGGTTCGAAATTCGTTAATTTCAAATAGCTTTGGAATTTCTATTTATTTCTCTGCTTTGTTAAAATAGAATTAAGAGAAAGAAACTAGATTCAATTATATATGAACTTGGGAATGAAATTAAAGAGAGAAATACATGGCAATACAAAGCAAAGTTTTGAATATCTTTGCATAATGTTGATATTCACCCAAAATTATAAATTATTAGAAATCATCTTTGCTTCAAAGTCAACAAATAATTCACAGACTACATTTCGTAAATGACTGTTGATATTTCATTTGAGCAAAAATATATTTGGCACAATAATCATTCTGGAATAATCACATTTTCAATATCTTCAAAGAGTAATTTTCCTTGATTAATATTTGGAGATGATTTGCATGTTTTTCCTAAGTGTCTTAAAATTAAAAAGTATTAAAAATTTTTATGTAGCAGTGAAGATTTAAATGAGTTTAACACAAAAACCTAAAATAACTGCCACTGCTTGTATTAATGTAATTATCCTTTCTTTGGGGAATATTGTTGAACATAGCAGAGCGTAGTTTTGGCTGTTTCTCATTTCAATATATAAAGAAGGGAGTAGGAAAAATTTTATCCGAAGTTTTCTATAAAGAAATTGTTTACGCTAAGAATTAAGTACCATTTTTCTCATTTTCATTTTTGAAATTAATTCATTATGAAAAGAAAAAATTTAAGGTTTGAAAAACTACATCTGTAAGAAAATATATTCTGTCTAACAAGGTTAATATAACTTACCCTAATAATACACGCCTTTAAAAGAATAAAACACATATAAGAAATAATTTATTTGAAGTGCGTTATTTATTAATATCTTAAACAAGAGATTATTAATAACCAACATTTTAGGTTAAATTTTTCATTTTAAGTATGTGTACGTATTAGGTCATTTAATTGCTAGATGGCAGCACTGACTATAGTACAGAATGATTTTTCAAAATAAGTAATTTTTCATGCCAAGAATAACTATTAAAAATTATTAAAGAGATGAGAGTCTATAATTTATAATTATTGATACTGAAACGAGTAAAAATATTTTTAGAATTGAATTTAATTGTAGAATTAATATTTTCAAATTTATTAATTTCTTTAAATAATAATTTAAAGAAATTAATAAATTTGAAAATATTTTTCGAGATTTGAAGTGATCTTCGCCAAATAATTCAGTAGTTGCTTATTTAAAATATTTTCAAAAAGTTATTAAAATATTTGTACCAAAACTATTTGAGCTTAATTGAAGCAGAACACGAAGGTTCATGGTTATCAACAGGAAATTTTGCAAAAATTTAAAAATTATTAATCAAAAAAAAAAAAAAATCTTTTGAAAATTTAGTAAATTATGCATTTTAAATGCGATTGCTGAGAAGCTTATAATTTTCATTGAGAGAGACTATACAAGACAATATTTAAAAGTGGGTTAGGCTCTGAAATGAATCCCTTTACAAAATGATAAAGGGAATGGGGTTATATTTTGTCGTATGCGAATAATATTTTAATTTTGTGAATCATCTTCGCATAACTAATTACGATTTCAGTGCATAAAATAACATATTTACTTGAAATGCCTGCATATGATTATATTTTATAAATATCTATATTATATTATAAAAGTTTTTATTTCGAAAATCCTAATTTGAATAAATTGTTTTTCTTTTTAACTTAACAAGAAAAGTTCAAATATTTGCTATGCTTATCCATTAAATACAAGATGAATTGCACAATTAATGTGCTATACTTTGCAAATGGTAAAGGATTATTATACTTCATTATAATAACTCAAAATCTCCCTTTCATTTCTGTAAACAATTGATACACTTATTTTCACACAGTAAAGTACAAAGAACTTTATGAGTAAATTTCAAATCTTCATCAAAATTTTCAAATTTTAGAATTTTGTGTTCATTTTTAATAAACACACATAATATTACTTTTTTCTTTAATAATTTTTCACGTATATTACAAAATGCAAATTTTTTTCGAGCATCATATCAACTGGCTAATAATGACCAAGATATTTCAAATAAATTGCAAGACCTTATTTGAGCACATATTTGTGACAATAAATTCAATTATATTCTTAAATTCATTACATTAACTCTAATATATAAAATACTTACTATTCTAGAAATTTATTGCGTTCTATATAGAAAATCAAAAGATTTTATAAGTCAATATTATTATCTATTTTGAAATTAGTTTTAGAAATTTTCTTTTGACTTTCATGGATAAGTAAATGATTAAAAACTTTTCATGTGAAGTTTTATACCTAAAGAAATACTACAATTTACTTATATAATAATATTTATTGTTATTATAGTTAATTATTTACGTTTTTTGATAGCGAACTTGTTGGTGGAATGAAGTGTGCAAACGTGAATTCCAAGTCAGATTCCGGTGTCGATGTCCAAAATGGTCTTTCTGCAGATCGCCTGGAAGATATTATGACGCGTACTGTTCCATTACAAGAACTGGTTACATCTGGTCACAGCATGAGCCAGAAGCCGATGATTAAAACAGGTGTGACGGGAAATGAAAATTCTTTAGTCCCTTGTAAAAAAAAGTATAAACACCATTTATCATCTAGAAAGAATGCAGATCGTTTTCCTCTCGTTAAATGGTGCAAAAAATTATATACGTCGATGTACGGTATCTAAACTAATGCAGGTTATGTAGTAGACTGACTGTACAAATTAAAAAAAAATTAGTATATATAAGTTTTAACCTTATTAAGTTAAATAAAATAAAACATTTTTTCTAAAGTGTTTTTTGTTCATATTTTCTTTATCAATTGTTAACTGCATTTTTCAACTTATGAGTTGGAAAATTAGATAAAAAAATTATGTGAAAGGTTTTTGAATTGCGTGTGATCCAAGACTGACTTAAACGTGATTTTCAGATTTTTGGAGGTTTATAGTCATGATCTTCGTTGTTGCTTTTCGGTGATACCTGAGATGATCATATGATAAATTTAAAAAAGAAAATTTCCTTTTAACAAATTAAAAAAATATTGTATAGTGTAATTCTTTTCGATTTTATAATTTCAATAATTCTACTAGAGCTGTCTTGCAATATTGTTTGATAAAACAATAACTATTTAGATTTTTAAACAAAACTGACACATATGATTAATATTTACAAGTTATGTTTTTTTCAAGTGTTAAATTTTTTGGATTATGGAAAAAATTAACGATAAGATTTATCAAAATTGAGATTTTTATCTTTAACAGAATAGAATAACTGTAGATAACTTGCACCATATTATGATTCTTATAAGCATTGTTAAATGTCCAGTAATTATTTATTCCAAATTAACATATATTTAATGAAACACAAAAAGTTTTTTCTTGAATCTTGAACGCTTTCGTCTTACAACAACAGAATTATCGATGAAATGTACATTCACATTCAAAAGTTAAGCATGGAGAGGAAAATGCTAATTTCCAGAAGCTAACCAGAATCAAAGAGGATGCAAATCGATGCAGAGGTAGATGGAAGTATCCAAATGTGTTAGGTAGCAGCCAATCACACTTTCATGTCAAGAAATATACAAAAAGGGCAATCTTATAAGATATCAGGTTTATGAAAATTTACACAAGTTGATTGTAAGTGCTGATAGAAGGTTTTGTACAATTTATTTTCAAGACATACGTGTTTCTATGACTTCCAGAAGATGAATGGAAGATGCTGAGCGCTGGCGTGCTATGGGGCGCATTGAAGCAAGTCAGTCGATCTCAGATGTTGTTTGGCGTTCATCATTCTGTAATTTCGCGTTTATGGAAGCAATTCCAAACTACACAGACAGTTGACCAAAGATCCGTAGTTTACAAACCCCACAGAAGATCGATATATTGTGATTTTAGCTAAGCGGAATCGCAAAGCGACCTCCACACGTGTGACATCTATGGTTACAGTGTGCATTGGTAAGGTGATATCTGCCGCTACTGTACGACGAAGATTACATATCAGTGGACTGTACGCCTGGTTACCTCGAGTTTGTGTTTGTCTATCCGTCCAAACAAGAGGGGCACGATTAAAGTGGGGCCGAGAACATGTCAATTGGACTGTGTTTGACTGGAGCAATGTCATGTTTACTGATGAGTCAAGATTTGCTCTGGAGCCAGATGACAAGCATATAAGGATATGGCGTGAACACCTTCAGCCACTCTTATTGAGCTGGAAACTGTTCTACAGGGTGAATGGCTATTGCTTAAGTCAGCCGTGGTTGACCATTTAATTAAAATCATGGTCATGGTCACAAGGTGTAGGCTTTGTATATATATATATATATGAGGGAGGATCACATACCCTATTAATGTTCTTTTTTCATTTTCTGCTGTTTATTTTCACTTTATACATAATTCTGTTTAAATCTCCAGTATGTCATTATCTGATAACTTACAAAAATGTAATATTGTTTTCATTTCTGCATATAATTATTGATTTTATTTTATGCATAAATATATAGGTTACTTTCCTGCCGAGTTTTGTGTCAATCAAAGCAGAATTCGTTGATTTTTTGCATTTTACATCTTCGTGCTTAATTTTTGGAAGTGAGTGTACCATAGTTAACAGAGAATTTCTGTCTTTCGTGATACAAATGAACAATTAATTGATTCTCATATTTCGTTGTCATTCAGGATTCAAAATGCCTTGAAAGACATGAAAATTATTTTAATAGTCATTAATATGTGGCCTATTCTTCTCAATTATACTTTCTCGCATTGAGCAACTTCTTTGTAACTGTAATTTGTCTACCAACATTGTTGTTTCTCATGTAAATATATTACTGATATTCCATTTTATGTAATTTCTATATTTCAATTATTCCTGTTCTGTAGACTCTTATAATAATGCAAAATATTTCTCATTAATTGTCAATTCATTCTAAAATGAATTTCAAATAATTCAAGAGCTTATTTGGAAAAAATTTTTTTTTGAATAATGTTTGCTTCATTTTATTTTTCAAAGCAGTAAATACTTAGAAAAAAACGTTACTTTTTTAAAAATATAACCTTATTGTTGGACTTGAAAACCCCTTTTAAGATCACAATCAACTTTTGAATAACGAATATTTTTGTTAAACGAAGCCAGTGACCCAAATTTGAATGTTTGCTTCTCGTATACATATGTTATATATATTCAAGAAGTTAAATTATTTTGCTGTTGTATAGAAATCAATAGATACGAAGGAAAAAATAGTAAAAATTTTGACAATTTATTAAAATTTGAATTGCTAATAAAAATTCGCGAATTGTGTATTATTGATGAGGAATTTAAAGTTTCTGAAGCAAATATAGTATTATTTGAATAGGCGAACAATCTGCCGCTAATATAGTTATTCTCCTAAAATACCAAAAGAAGAAATTACATGTTTGACTTTACCGAATTTTAAACATTTTTCTCATTTTTCAATTAATTATCAAGAAATTAAACATCAATTATTTTATTGGAATTTTTTAGGAATGTATTCACTGTATGTCAATATAAGATGCTTATTGTACTAAGATCTTCAACACATAAATTAACAAGAAAGAATATTAGTCTTCAAAACTTCATGTAAATTAATCTGTTGATAAATTTGTTTTCTTTTGTGACAAGACACTCGCTTACTTTACTTTCCTTATGGTAAGCTCGTTCCTTAGATATAGTAGCAACTGAATTTTTACAGAAACACATTAGGATAATAAAATATTTGTGTTTTAAGTATCTCCACCCTATAAACGTAATTCATATGAAAACTTTGGTAGGATGTGATCTGAATTTCAGTTAGTGTTCACTTAGGTAATAACTTTAAAAAAATTTATATTATAAAAAAATAATTTAAATATCAGCCACTGCCTTATTGATAAATTCATTTCCTTCCATGCTGTTTTAATTTTTTTTTAAACTATCAGCTATTGCTTTAACTCTTTGGTCTTTCCTTCATTTCATTTCAAGTTTACTAGCTGAGTTCCTGCACAAAGGTATCTACTTATTAATCGGAAATATTTAAGCATAAATGCATAACTTAAAATGTGGAAAAAAAATTTAAAATTAAGAAATTAGGCAAATGCGTTAGAAAATATTGCGTCAGATGCAACTATCATTACTTATAATTAAGGGAGGTATATAAATTGAGATTTCTTTATTTTTTATTTACGCCCGGCTTTCCAAAGAGAGCCCTCATAGAGGCCTAAATTGGTTAGGTAGTTATTCTATTTATTTTGATAAAATTCACACAAAATTCTTATCTTATTTTACTATTAAGTCTATTAAAATTATATCTTTATTTGGGAAATATCTCGTTCTCTGCCAGGTCTTATTTCTTTCTTTAATAAGTAGTTTCATTTTATTAGATATTACATTTACATTTTTATTTTTAATTACAGTCCATGCCTCAACATGTATTTCTTTAATTTTATATCTTAATTCCTGAAATATTTTATCCAGGTCTGCAATGTTTTTAATTTGTGAAAAACTTAAGATTTAATTATTTAAGTTTTCTTGATACTTGTGTCCCAATGTTTTTAAAAATTATTTTTAAGCTTTTGATTTGGTAAATTCAAGTTAGAACAAATCGTTACTGATTTATGGTTAGACGAAAGGTCCTTAAGAGAATCTGTTGTGAAAGTAAAGTTTATATTTCTGGTAATTGCAAAATCAATTATATTGGCTGGACTTTATTAGAAAATCTAGTTGGAATATCAGGTGCGCAACTACACTTACTCACAAAAGTAAGTATGCAATTCATAGCTTAAGTGAAAAAAACCTAGTTAAGTCATAAAGTAATGAGAAATTAACCAAATCATTATATTTTAAAAAAATTTAAGATTAACAATCAGTAGAAATTTAAATCACAAAAGTATGTATACACTCTAAATTTTTGACTTATAAATAAACTGAGTGAAAATTTTCCAGTAATTTTTCTTATTTCAATGATACGTTTTAATACAAAGCTTGAAAAATTTGAGCTTTATGTATATCAACAATTCACCAATGCTTCCACGTGGAAAAGAATTATCAAAAGATCAAAAGGATGCAATAATATAGCTCTATAAGGAAAACAAATCCCAAAGAAAAATAGGTAAAATCATGGGCAACAGTGCAAAAAATCATTGAAAAGTTCCAGGCTGAGGGAAATACTGTAAACAAGCTAAGAACAGGACGATGCCCATTTTAACGGATCGAGAAAGGCGAATTGTTGGAAACATGAAAAAAAAATATAAATAAATTAATTAAAAAAATCCGAAGATTAGCGCACCAAAATTGACAAATGATGTGAAAAACAATTTGGCGAATTCATGTAATCCTTAAACAATTCGCCGTGTGTTACGGAAGTCTGGATACCATGGTCGAAACATACGAAGAAAACCATTTGTTCACGAAGTGAATCATAAAAAGAGAATAGATTTTGCAAAAGAAAATGTAAAGCAGAAAAGAAATTTTTGGAATTCCGTTATATTTTCGAATGAAAGTAAAATTAACATACACGGGTCAGATGGACACCAAAAAGTTTGAAAGAAAGCAAATGCAGCTCTAAACCAATTAACATGATAGGTACTTTGAAACACGGTGGTGGTTCGATTATGGTTTGGGTTTGCATGGCAGCAACTGGAGTAGGAAGTTTAGTTATAATCGACGGAATAATAAATCAATATAACTATTTGAATGTTTTAAAGAATAATCTAAGCTTCTAAATTGGGACTCGATGGATCTCATTCACTTTCCAACAAGATAATGATCCTAAGCATGCTGCTTGGATTGTTCGGGAATGGCTGCTATATAACGTACGAAAACAGGTAAAAACTCTACTGCAGTCATACGATCTTAATATCATTGAACACTAGTGGGATTATCTCGATCACCAAATTAGAAAGCAAGAGATGAAAACTAAGAATGATCTAAAAAAAGTCCTTTTGGAGGAGTGGCAGAAAATACCATCTTCTGTCACTCAAAATTTAGTAAAATCAGTGCCATATAGATTGAGAGCTGTTATAAAGGCCAAAGACTATTCAACAAATTAATAATTCTTTTCAAAAATTGTAAAATTTGCAAGATTAATGTCTTTGTTTGCATACTTACTTTTATGATGTAAATTGCAGACTATTTTAAGCTATGCTCATCTTGCTAAATAAATATTTGTATTTTTTAAATATTTTTCATTTTGTAATCGAAATAAATTGTTAATTTAAAAACTCTAATATTATAGGTCTTTTTTATTTCGTAGGACACATCATCGCATACACTCTGCATACTTACTTTTGTGACTAAGTGTTTATTTAAGTTAGCTTTATCAATAAAACTATGAAGATGGTTACTGTTGTTTCTGTTTGCTTTTGGATAATCCCAATTCCTACTCCAACAATTGCAATCTCCGGCTAATATTATTTTGTTTCTTAGACTTGACAGATTTTCTATATCTATAGTAAATATTGGGTCTGCACTGGATCTGACATAAATAGAATCACAACTGCAATATTTGAATTAATTTTAATTGGGTTTCAATTAAGGTTTTAATAAAGTATTTGTTTAAGCGATGGATTTGAAATTTTTATTGGGTATGTGTGTGTGCTGTTTTTAATCTAGATTGCTTTACCTCTGAATCTAGATCCTGCTTAGAGTGTACGATAAAAATATAATTTGCAATTTTAAGAATTTCGCCTGTGCTTAATTTAGTTTCCTTCTAAAGAATTGTGTCAGGATTTCTATCATTTGCGAAAATTCTTATTTCTAAAATTTTATTTTTTAAGCCGTTGTAGTTCCAGTGACACAATAAGAAGCCATTTAATTTATTATTATTGTTTCCTTTATTATTTTGCTGTATAAAGTTAATTAGAGAGAAAAATTTGCTTGCTTGATTATCTATACTTTCTAATTTACCATTTATTTATTTTAGTTTTGTCCGAACATACAACTTATTATATTATAGAATCTTATCTGAAATTACCAAATGTGTTTTCATAATTATTTTTGTTGATTTTGATTAGGGACATTTAATTCAATTTGTTTGGGCTTTTCAACTACATTATTTTTATTTAATGCCTGTGCATAGCTAAAATTTTTTCTTATAAGATTTGAATTCATTTGTGATCTATTTCTATTTACTTTATTATTTGGTTTGGGAGACCTTTCACATCTTAAATAGTTATCGGTATGATCTCCTCCACAATTTACACATTTCTGTTTTCCTTGACCGATTTAAAATTCTGATGCAAATTTAAAATTTCAAAATTATAAAGCAAATAATTCAATAAATTAAAATTATTAAAGGAAAATAAATTTTTTACAATAAAAAAAGTAAAACTTAATTATAAAGCAATAAAAATTCAAAATTTATTGTAATTTGTTAAAAATATTCTAATTGAAGTTTAATCATGTATATGCTGGTTAATGTTAGATAACAAATGTGCTATTAAAAATTGTAATTATTAATAAAAATACGTTGTTATAAATAAAAAATTAATTATTAAATAAAGAAATAAAAAAGTAATATAATTTATTAAAAATATGCTAATTACAGTTTAATGATATATGCTGGTTATTATTAAATAATAAACGTGATGCAAATTCTATTTCTATTTTTATTTTTACATTTTTAAGTAATAATAGCATATTCTGCTAATATTATTATTGTGTTTCCCTGCTTTTACCGCGCCCCCTTTTCAGAGGAATCCTTCTTGTAGGTTTGCAACAATTCTTCGCTCTCCTCCCCTCCCCAAAATACCGAGCTCTCAGAAGCCGATTTCGTCGCCAAAATATTTGTCTGACAGTAGGTCTGTCTGTACACCTTAACAAGAATTTGGCGATTCAAAACGCTTTGTTCTGTGTTTAAAAAGATTTAAATATTTATTCGCACTCTCAGAAATCCATAATATAATAGATTATCAGGTACAGTCCTGAATTCATGAAAGTAAAAGAATAATGTATATTTCTCATGAGCAAGATTTATACTTAACAAGTGACCTTATTAATTTTTACAAATAATTTAGCTACCACTATTTGTATTTTACATTTTTATCATGAGTATAAATAGCAGGATTATCCGGAGGAATTTCGGGTGAGTAATTTGTTATCCTTGGGTAAAACTGCTCATCGACCGTTATGAAATTATAACGGCAATCTCGTATCCGCGAAAGTATTTGGACGGTAATATAGTTTAACTGTGTATATGGAGCATAAGTTATCACTAGCTAACTAGGGAAAAATATAAAAATACGCAACTGCAGTTACTAAAGGAAGAGCAGAGTACTTACCTTTTATAAAACCGCCTGCTGTGAACACTTAACTTCCATTTTGGATTTGTTAAGGAATATATAAGTAAATTGCATCAGTGAAAGTACTTAGAACAGTGTTTCTCCTTACCCAGTAAGGCTCAAAGCTTAGATGGACGTGAATAGGCCATTATAACATATTAAGTTATTCTTTTCAGTTTAATTAATTTTTTTAACTTCAAATATATATAAATTAAAATATTCGCATACCCTCCAACCTATGAGAGAAAAAAACAGTTAAATCCAATGATTTTGATTGCAAATATCATGAGACACTACTAACGATATTTTTGCTTGAAAAAGAATATTTAAAACGGTAGTATAGAAAAAACATAATTTTACTCTTTAGATTATACATTCTGAGAATAATTTATGTTAAAAATATTTTCAGTTAATCTTACTTTTTTAATAAAATATTCATCAACCTTATTAAGGAATTATGAGAGATAAAAGAATATACTACACGTAAAAAAATAAATAAATAAATAAACATCAATGTTTAGGTCTCAATATTTATTTTATAAGGCAACTCTTACTACACTAGTGCAATTGATAAGCATTAAACTTATAAAATTACATAAAAAAAACATACTATATTACTAAATGAACTTAATTCAGTGATAAATACTTCGTTTAACGGAAATATTTTCCTAATTAAATTACTAATGACTAATAATATTCCTCTTAATTGAGAACTGCTTATGTAAGCAGTCACCTGGTGTCTGCTCTGAATGTTAATTATATCACTATGTAAGAATCTTCATCCTCCTACAGCGCACTCGAAACTAAGAGGAACATATTTCAAAAATTATTGCGTTATTGCTTTGCAAAGTCCCAAGTTAATTCCAGATTTTCAATGAAATTTAACACCTTTGGCAGCTGTGAAAGAGATTGATTTCGCAGTTTGAATTCCAGGAACAACATAGTACCCAAAGACAGTCAATTCGTTCTGATTGGAGGATGATATGAGAATTGCAAACAGGATTCATGAAAGGGCATTAAGTCCTTCATGATAAATATAATTCCACAAATTAATCTGTTGAGTGGGTCAGGTTCATTCGATGAATTTATTGCCTCTTCACTCTTTCTGATTCGAATCGGTGGAGTGCCTGAAAATATGTGTCAAAAAGTGAGCTTAGAAGATGGATCTGGGGGTTTCTGGAGGCCAGATATTGGGAGAAAGCTTGTATATAAATAGCAAACCTTTGGATGGGCTGAGGAGAACTTCTTCCTACTTGTGGTTTTTTGATAGTTCTCTCAAAAAGCTCTTTGCGACAGAAAGAGGAGAGGGAACAGTCTTTAGCTCAAGATCATGGGATATGGAGGCCACACTTCCTCGAGATTCAATACCCAGAGGTCCTGTACACTTCGGAGAGGATCGTCACACTACAGAGTGATTTTCCAAGATTGTTTCCCGAGTGCAGAATTTAAGTGTCTGGTTGCCAGTACCAGCAAGGAGTTTTTCTTCGACAGTATGTGAAGCGAAGGTTCCAGAAAGTGAGGGATTCATAAGTTTTCCTGAAGTCTACAATTTATGATAGTTCTAGTAAATTATCCTGTAAATATGTAAGTACATATTTAGTCAAGAATACTTGCCTATCTATAGTTCAACCTACCCAGACTGAGTACGCTACAATATATATATATATATATATATATTAGTGCATTATTTGTTGATTATTTAAGTTCTTAAAACAATTCAATAGACTTTCTTCCGGCAAAATTTTGGTTATTCTTAAATTTTTCACTAAAATTGCCAAAAATCAGTAGATTTTCATTCGTAATAGGGAAATCTGAGAAATGATTAAAATCCAGAGGTTTACTGGTAAAATTAGAAATTAGTAGGGTTGGCAACTATGAACCTGTATAAAAAAGAAAATTTTTAATTTGGCATAAACAAGGCATTAGTCTTACGATTTAAAAGAGATTATTTAAAAATGTAGTTATTAATTTAGATTTCTATTAATTAATGAAATTTTTAAAAACTTAAAATGTACTTGAGGATTTATACGAACCATAAAGGGGATGCTTTGTCTTGTGTTTTTTATTTTGCTTCTTCTTTTTCTGTTCTATAGTCAATGTCTTAATGGTTTGAATCAATGTAAAACGGCTTTTCGAACCAATACTTTGATTTTTATGTAAGAAATCGTTTTATTAACAAAATTAACTTTGACAATATTCTCAAATATTCAATTGTGAAATTTGTCCTGTTGGCTACTGCTAGATAAATGCACTTTGAAGGCAGTTAGCAAATTCGGTAACAAGTCGGATTTACGACGCCGTCTCAATACGATGTGACGTAGATAAAACGTAATCTGACATCATGGGTATTTTAAATCGATGAAAATTGTAATAAAAATATGAGCTCATCTCGAAACAAAGAAAACAGCTACCTTATGGTTACAATATATACATACATACATATATATATATATATATATATATATATATATATATATATATATATATATATATATATATATATATATATATATATATATATATATATATATATATGTATAATTTTTATTCATATATTATATAACCAATTTAATCGCAATGAATTTAAAATGTAAATATAAACAAATAAACAGGAAAAAACATTATTGAAGAAATTATTTCCCCCTATATTTAAGTTTTTATTTAATTTACTTCTATTGCTTTCTCTTCCTTTCTAACGTAAATTGAAGTATGCTTGAGACAATTTTCTTTTATTTTGTTTTCTGAATAACTTTTGTTCATGTATTTGTTAATGCTTGACTATCGTTTGAGTTATGAACCAGCAATCTCAATCCTAAGTGTTCTTTTCATACTGGATTACAGAGCTACGTTCCCAACTTCATCCCCATGTTTTTTCTATGAAAGTAAATTATTGGTTCACCATGATTGTTTTCTCATTGTAAAGGAAAGGTAACACACGAAAACAAAGCCCCTATTCCTAAATAATTAAAAAAGAGTGATAACAGATAAGAAATGCAGCTTAGTTAATTCTTCAGTATTTAGAAGAAAAAAAGTACGTGCAAATTGCACAGGTACTTCGTCCTAAGGGCAAACCCTCGTTCGTTGACTATAGTCTCATGCTTGCTTACGCCCACATAAAAAAATTATCAATATTTTTGGATAAATCTTCTATCATGAATATTTCATCCAGTGAACTGCAATTAACACAAACATATATAGCTTACAGATTCAGATAGACTCAATAGCGGTAAAAGAGGATCGACTCGAATTAAACTGCAAAAATTGAAACTGGTGTTAACGAACACCATCCTTCTAACTATAAGAAACAATTTGCTTGCATCTTCAAGCGCTCGAGACGGAATGTTTTCGATAATCCAGTATGTTGGAAACAAATCGGAATTTCTCTCGTAATCACGAGAATGTCCCACATGATGGAAACAAGAACGGATTCTAGTACAAAATGGTACTGGATTCTTGTTTTGACAATGCTGAAAATCTGTGCTGTCAAATGTCAAAAAAGTTCAGTGTTCCTGGTAATTTGTAAGCTTTAAAATTAAGCTCGTAATGTAGATTGAGTACTAAAATACTCAAAACAAATAATCATCATACATATTTTACTGCACACTGGGCGGAGGGACACGTGATTAAAATTATGATTGAAAAGTGGGCCACGAATAATGAAAAGTTGAAAAACGTTGACTTAGAGGGTCTTGTTCTGAGCAGCAACTCAATGGTTATTGCTACTTTCTATGTATTCGTTATTGAAGTTTTAGTCAGAGGACTTTTAAGCCCGTCATACACGATACAATTCTGCGTTTGGATTTCTTAAGGGAGTAGAAAGTAATTCAGTACGAACATGATATAAAGATGCATCTATTCCTTCAGAATTCTGCGAGCCAGAGTAAAGGATATTATTTTTAATGGTGCCATTTCCCAACATTTATTGGCACCGGCTTAAAATTTACAGCTTGCAAATTGTAAGCAAAAATTTCATGAGTTAAAAGAATCATTCAGTCAGTTTTACGACTTGACGTACTTACAAGTCTTTTGAGCATTAATTGCTTCACTCACTTGTCTACTTGGAAATATATATTCTCTTTTGTTTTATGATATATTTTACACTATTCTTATTTACCTAAAATATTTATTTTTAAAAACATTATCATTGATTAAACCTGAATAGTAGACTGTTGCTCTGATTGTGATAATGCAAAAATTTGGCCGATGCAGAGAAAATTTCTCACATCTTAATCTGATGAAGGAAATACATTCAGAATATAAGAATTTCTTAAATTATATTAAGATGGATAGAGACTGTAGAAATTTTGCTGGATAAGACAACACATTTATTTATAAAAAGGAACATACTCATGCGTTCTTTAAAACATTGTGAACGACAGAATGCAACTTTACACTTTCTGACAACATGTATAAAACATCTAAAGATTTAAAATTTACAAAAATTATTTCTCCTCTATTTTTGGAACAAATAATACAAAAAGCATGAGTCAATTATAAAAATTCACCATAAGAAATATTTGAAAGTAAAGGTAATTTTTAAATTCATTTATTTATTTATTAAATTATTATTATCAAAAAGCTTTAAAATTCTAATATGTATTAAATAAATTAAATTTAAAAATTGTGATATATATATTTTTCATTTAATTGAAACAAAGTAAGATGATAATCCCATATGAAATTAATAAGGAAAAAATTTAATGCAAATCATTAACTGAGTTATTCTATTTTAAATTTTAATACAAGGGAAATAAAATAGTTTTAAGTATTTATTATATTTCTTGGTAAAATTTCATTGTGTGAATACCTAATGAACATGGTATGAAAATATAGTAAACATAACAATTTTTTTCTTTCCTTGTTGCAAATTTTCATCAATTTATAAATATCTTATAATTTTTCATATGCTTTTTTATTTGATTCGTATATTCAATGCTCATAGCTTGCCAAAGATAAGATTCATCAATATATTACTGTGTATTTTATATTATATATATATATATATATTTGAGTTTTAGACATTTTAACGAATAAAACAGAAACCAGGAAGTTTCAGTATATATTATTTTCCCAAGTATAGCCAAGATTACCATACAATCCTACGGGAAGAGACATGCAAAAGCAGAAAGCTCCTGTTTACTTGCTGTTTTTAACCCCACGTTGGAAGAAAAATCAAAGCTTGCTTAAGTTTTCTTAAAGGCATCAAACTGCTCCCACACATGGTACAATTTTCAAGTGTGAAACCGATTCAAACGAAGAATTGTATCGGGTATGGCCAGCCTTACTTTGTATCAGGTGATTGAAGATTAACGAAAAAGAATATCTTTCGACTGAATATCGGAGTGCCACCTTGAAATCATTGTCTAGGTTACATAAAGTATTAAAACGAAACACATACAAAAATAATGTGCGAGACAGAACTCGCAGGAAAATCCAAATCTTACAAAATGGTTATATTATAGAAAAATATCAAAATTTGCAGAGTATACAGTAGATTCCAAATAAATACAAAACAAAATTATACATTATTTACACTATATACAAAGATACAATTAAAAGTAAAAGAGCTGGCGACATAAGTGCGAAAGAAAGGACGACAGGGAGTGGGCAAGGATGCGGGCAAGCTTGGTGAATGATGATTAACCTTTGAAGTTAAGCCAATGCGTGGATAGTTTGACTGAACGCAAAACTTCCAATGTAAATGTAAGCAAATGGAATATGTAAATACAAGCAAATGGAATATGCGGGCAACATTTGGTGAAATGCTGTCATTGACGGCAGACGTAGCTTGCTGCGGCTCCGTTGACAACATTAGCTGTACTTTCAATTTTTGAGAGTTTTATGTGAATTTATATTCACCTTCTCCTGCGGGAAAGATAAAAATAAAATTCAAAACATAGGAGGCAATTAACCATGCTGATATGCTCGTTTCAAAGAATGTTGCAGAACCAAAGGACTCATCTGCTTCGCTCAACTGCACGATCCTGGACAACATTGGCTTGACCCAAACACAACCATTAAGGAAAACATGAAAACAATGGATACCGAGGAAGCAAATGGAAATGTGGATAAATGATAGCTCTGCATGCAATAATCCCGACAGAAAGTCCCAGCAGTAATTTTCTCTTGCTAGTGATGCTATTTCTATCAGAAAAAGCCTTTTCCATTATTAATAACTTTAAAAATAAATTTAAAAAATTAGGAAATTTGATGTATGATTTGCAAAGCACAACATAATTTGAAGAAGAACAAATAACGAACTGAAGTGTCTTTGATATTTTTATCCTTCGTATACAACACTTTAAAACGCCAAAAACAACCAAACTCATCAGAAAAAAGTCTGAAAGAAAGAAAATCAAACAAATAAATCATTTGTTAAACAAAATACCTCTTTTTCACATCCATCCGAATCCATAAATGGGGTCGATTCAAATAGTAAAAATTCCTTTGCTGTTTTGTAAAATAAAGTTCTATTCGATACACCAGAAGAAAATTATATAAAAAGCTGAAACTGTTATATATATATATTTATATATAGTTTTTTCGGAATACCTGGAGTTGAGCTCCATATCCAGTATACATTTTTATTAAGTGCAGGGAAACCAAAGGAAAACACCACTTCTCAACAATAAGTAAAGAAACAACTGAAAAAATAAACGGAACAAAGTCAAAATTGTAGAAAACAAGAAGAATGAAAATACGATCTTAAATCTCGCCCACAATTCTCAGAACACTATTGAAGCTGAAGTTCAAGACTCCGCCCCTATTCCGAAACTATTTCTGCTGGGAGCTGGTAATGTTTTGGGATTTCAGAGATGTTAAGCTGATATTATTGTTTCTTGAACTGAGCTCTTATTTCCAGTATTGATTTTTATAATATTAAGTCAAAGAAAATTTGGTGACTTTTGCATTATATCCTGATTTTATGTAAAAAAATAGGTGAAGGTAATTTATTTTTGTTGCATGAGGCACGCCTACTTTAAAAGTCGCAGCTCTATAGTACTCGCCTATTTTCAAATATCAATTCCACACAATTTCAAATACGAAGAACCTTTCTCTCGTCCTGAAACTAAATCAAATAAAATTAAACCTATAATTCGAGATCCAACAATTCTTGGTCAAACTTCCAGAAATTAATAAAAAAATAATATCAATACCCACACTGGAGAATTGTCGGGTAATGAATGTCAGTTATTAAAATTACCGTTCCGGACTCTTGTCACCCACAGATCAGTTATTAAAATTTTAAAAAATTTGGACATTAAATGTCATACATACTTCCTATCTGATAAAAAAATCTTCGAGTCGTATTTAGAAACCTGCCTATAGATACCGATCCTCAAAAAAATTATGCAATCACTTATTGAAGATTATGGAATCATTGCCACAAATATTATACATATGACACGGATAAGACAGGGTGAAATCATAAAAATGCCTCTTTTAAGTAACATTTGCTAATACAGTTTCAACAAAAGAAGTATATTAAATTTAATACATTCTTCGATTACGCATCAAGTTGAAGCTTACAAATGCCACACAGGCATCTCCCATTTACATAAATGCCAAATATTTTATCGTAGCAAATATGAATGCCATCATGGCCGCATATACGTTAAGTGCGCCGGAGATCGCTTCACAAAAGAATGCATTATAGATAAAAATGAATAACTAAAATACGCTAAATGTGATGGAGTGAGCGATAGAAATTGTGTTGCATTTCCCAAAGGGAATTCAAAACTTAATACATTGTCAACTATAAATATAAATTGTATGATAGAAGGATAATTGTTAATGAAAACATAATATTCCTAAGTAGCACAGATAATACAAATCAACACACAACTCCAAAACTGAAATAAAGAAAAAACTGAAATGACAAACATCTTAAAGGAAGCAAACACAGTACTCGGCCAACTTAAAACTTGGGCGGACTACATCAAAGAATATGGAATACTACAAACAGCAGCATCCATCATCTCCCATCAGATTCAATAAACCTTACAACCTTTAGCACCGCAAGTAAAAATGTCTAGTCAAATCAAACAAATAGCTTTACACTCTTCCCACCAGCAATCTGAACTGCAAATAATCTAATTACAAAAATGGATGAATTTAAGCACTTTTTACAGAGAATGATATTAAGAGCTGCTAACAGAATCCCAAAGACACCAGCAATATAACCTGAAAATGGCAAATTATGCCACCTATTGCACAAACAAAACTACACACAGGAAGAGGAGATGCAATGCTTCCAAACGACCACTGCAAACATGTCAATATAATACAGATAACTAAAACAATTTTGAAGAAGTCAAAATTATATTTCAAGTTTTAAACCAACAGAAAATTAATACAACAACACGTTATAATCCACGATGAAACTGCTTAAATGAAAATGACGATAAACAGTTTTTTTAATCAAAAATTGAAACAATCATTGGAGGCAACTAAAATTCTTAGCACACAACATCAGGATGTCGAAACACAGCAATAGCAATGGGAAAAAAACTTATAAATATAACTAACAAAACTTACTCTTAAAAGCCATAGCACCAATACAATCAACATTTTTCCCCAAATCATCGCGCTTGTATCTGACACATAGTATTTCATCATAAAAAAATTCTAGCATCTCCTTTTGCAGCAAATGTGATAAATGAGCTTCCATCAGATTACTTACCCCTGCTTTTCATCTTAAATTCAAATATAAACGCAAAAGAGAAAATACATAAAATGTCTGGATGCTCTACTCAAACAGTTGAAAGAACTAAATAAAA
This sequence comes from Latrodectus elegans, assembly GCA_030067965.1. Classification (NCBI taxonomy): domain Eukaryota; kingdom Metazoa; phylum Arthropoda; class Arachnida; order Araneae; family Theridiidae; genus Latrodectus; species Latrodectus elegans. The sequence goes on along the minus strand of CM057814.1, from coordinate 52,041,095 downwards.
TAATTAAAAGTAAATAATAATATAATAATGGGAATATAAGTTTACCTTATTTTGTACCTCAGATCTCCCAGTATAAAGAATGGCCAAATCACTTAGAACATTAGTTAAATTTATTTGCAAAATAAAATATAAATAAATTCAGCATTGAAATTAATGCCTATTGAGTTATTACAAATTTTCATAATCCTTATACTAAGTAAGGCTTTTAAAATTTAATAAAAATCTTTCTCAAGCCTCTTTAAACTCTACTAGATTAGAGATGCCGACATCCAGTAGGGGCAACTTCCATAGACATAACATTAAATTAGACACAACTCGAGTTGCGGCATTCCTCGCTCATTGTGTAATGAATGCTTGAGATTTTTTCAGGTTTGCTGGAAGAAAATAGCTGGTTTAATAGATTTAATGCCGCTCACCATATCTAGTGGGCAGAGTGCCAGACTGCGGATAAGGAGGTCCTGGGTTCGAACAACACTCCCTAAAGGCAAGGCCTGAGTACCAAAACTTCTACCTGGAATGAGTCATCCACATAATGCTGACCAACAACTCTCTGAAGTTGAAATTTCTCCCTTCATTTCCTGTTGCATGCTTAGACGACTCATTTCAGTCTCTGAAGGGAGTTGTTTTTGCACGTGTGTATGATAAGCCTTATCTTTTAAATTACTCATTAAAATTATTATACTATTTCAAGAAATTTTATAAAAATGCCATTCACACACAAGTGTTCTATTGCCAATTGCCCATTGAGAACTGCGATGGAGAATAAAAGGTATCTGCCTTCAGTTTTCCTAAAAATGAATATTCGCTAAAGAAGTGGCTGGCCGTTATTCCTCTGAAGAAAATCTAAAAATGACGAAAAATTCTAGGGTAAGTCCTACTTTATTTATTTCAAAAAACAATAATTAAATCGTTAGTGAAACGCATTTTTTTAAAATTTTAAAACACATGCTTGTGGCATGGATAAGAAATATTAATGTTATTTCAATCAATCATAATTGTACGTTTTTCATCTTAAAGAAAAATTCTCATTCTGCACTTAATTTGGCTCTAATTTGTAAAACTTTCAATAGCTTTAACAATTACTACATACATATATATATACATTTCTCATTAAATTAATCAAATTAATTATTTTTAATCATTTATGATTATTGGTATTTTAAGTTTTATTGTATTTATTAAGATATTTTTGTTAAATATGAACAATTATATTATAAATTAATAATTTAGAAATGAAATGTTTGATGTTGGAATGAGGAAGTAATTATTAACTACGTTCTCATTATGCTAATCTATATTATGAAGTGGAAAAATGAATTAGATAAAACTAATTACATGATAAACATAATTTTTAATTTGTAAAATAAACCACAAATTCTACCTCTTAGATAATTTTAATTAAAGTTTAGTGCTTTTTTTACCACTTATATATATATATATATATATATATATATATATATATATATATATATATATATATATATATATATATATATATATATTATATATATATATATATATATATATATTATATATATTATATATATATATATATATTATATATATATATATATATATATATTATATATATATATATATATATATATATATATATATATATATATATATATATATATATATATATATTTCAGTGTTGTTTGTATGATAGAGTTTATCATAGAACCTAAAAGCCTGGTATTTGATATAACGCGAAAGCGTTAAAACTTCCAGCTTTTTTCTGATAAGATCATTTCTGAAATAATATTCCGATTTTGACATTAACCTAAGTAATTTATTTTGCTGTCTTTCCAGATTGTTCATGTTCGTGTCCGCTGTTCCACCCCAAACTGGAGCAGCATACGTGATAATAGGGCGCAAATAGGCCTTATAAATGAACAGCTTATTCATCAATGAGAATTTTGATTTCTATGCGATAAGTGGGTGCAATGTTGTTTTTGCTGCTATAAATTTGTTCTTTATTTTAGATATATGGGGCTTCCAAGTAAGCCTTTTATCGGTAGTTAGTCTTAAGTAATCCACCTCGGGTTACCATGGAATTTCAATGCCTGCTATCTTTATTCTAGGACATTGTGATAATTATTTTGTGAAGAGGACTTCCTGGGATTTCGTTGCATTAATTTTGATTTTCCAGATTTTCAACCACTTTTCTATGGGCACTAAGTGTTGAGCTAGGTTGTCGTGAATTTTTTGGTATTCCGAACTAGTGGATAGAACTGCAGTGTCATCCGCTAACCGGCATAACATAGTTTTTGGATGTTGTGGGATATCATTTACGTAAATATTAAATAAGAAGGGGCCTAGCAGTGATCCCTTAAGGACGCATGCATGAATGGGCTTACCCCTTGAAAAGTCATTGCCTAGCTTAACAGCAAATGCTCTACAAAGTAAATAATTGTTAATTAATTTGATTAAATAACAAGGGAATTTGAATTTAATAAGCTTGAAAATAAAGCCACAATGCCATACTCCGTCGAAGGCTTTATCGAGAAAGACTCCTCCTGTAGATTTTTTGTGTGCCAAACCAAGCGAAATGTTTTCCACAGCTCTGAGAAGTTGGTGAATAGTTGAAAGTTTCGGTTTGAATCCAAATTGCTGGGGGATGATGACATGGTTTTGGTTGTCAAATTCCAATAGTTTTAATAGCACAAATTTTTCCGTTATTTTTGCCATCGTTGGCAGGAGTGAAATAGGCCTATAGTTAGTGGGAATGGTTTTAGATTTTCCTCGTTTGGGATGATCACTGCTTTCTTCCAAGTAATTGGAAAATACCCAATTTTCAGAACACTATTAATAATGGCTGTTAAATAACAAATTGCTCTTATCGGTATTTGCTTAATGGTTTTGTTATTAATTTTGTCATGTCCCGGATTTTTTGTCTTTGAGATTTTGGATGACATCCTCAACCTCTGAGGCCTCTATTTCTTTTATCATGTTATGACTGCAATTAGTATCCGCAGAAATTCTTCGACTATAGTATTTATATACAGGTCATTATTGGGATTGGGAATGTCGTTATTCCTAAATTGCTGTTCAAGTGAATTTGCTATTAATTCAGCTTTTTCGCTATTAGTGATGGTGACATTGGTGCCATCTATGAGTGGCGGCAGGCACTCTCTCTTGGTTTTCCTATTATTAGCCGCTCTCCAGAAAGAGCCGTCCTCCACATTCAAATTGGATAAATAGTTGTTTCATCGATTATGATTATGGGATGCAATCTCATTTTTAATTTTGCGTTTCAAGGAATTAATCTTATTTTTGATTGATGGATTTCTAAGCCTCTTGTATTGCTTCCGCAATCTATTTCTCTCTTTTATAAGGGATTTACTTTTGTCTGAAAGGTATTCAATTTTTTGCGGTTTCGCTTACTAAATTTGCTATGTCTAACGCTGTGTTAGTTTCGGAAGTTAGATTATTTGCTTTTTCTTATAACTGGTTTGGGGTTTTAGCCAATTGAAATGCATCCTCAGAGATTAACTCATTAATTTTATTACGGAATTTATTCCAGTTAAAGAAATACCTAATTCCCTCATTTTCTTGCGGGATCTGGTCACCATAATATATAATTAAGGGTAATGATCAGAGGACAATTCCTCCATAGTGGTTAATTTCATAGGAGATCGGACTCCCCTGGATAGCAGTAGATCAATATAGTTCCCATATGAACGGCCATAGTGAGTAAGTTTGTCTGGTTTGTAGATCCTAAAATCGGTGTTTGTAACCAGTGAATTAAGCACAATTCCCGAGCTATTATTATAATGGCAGCCCCAACTGTAGTGTATCGCATTAAAATCCCCAGCTATAATAAGCTTATAGCTGAGCGAGGCTAAATTTTTTATGTCTACTGAAATTAGGAGGGGGTTAGTGATGGGGGGTATGTAGAGCGATATCAGCATGATATCATCGCTGTCAACAATGTGAAGTTTAATTATTGTCGCTTCGACAAAATGTAGTTTGGAGGTTGGAATACGAGTGTGATTTAGTTTTTTATTATTATTATTATTAGGATATATATATAGCCATCTCTTTTTGCGGTATTTGACGGTCGTTTCTGTAAGTCGTGTAATTTGGCAACCTGAGGGTATGCATTTTGGTCAGGTGTGTTTCCTGTATCATAATTACATCAGGATTGTTTTCCTCGACGAAGTTTTTGAGTTCCGTACGTTTTTTAAGAATGCCGTTGGCATTCCAGCTCATTAATTTTAGATTTTTTATCTCATTAATTGCCATTATTATTTTCTGTTAAGCTGAGTGATTTCAATAGTATGTTCAATTTATCAGTAGGATGAATTGTTTTTTCCAGTAAGGATTCAGCTTTCAGTAGTGCAGGGTACGCTTTAAATATTGTATTAACCTCTTTTATCAGTTTAATTATTGTGTGGAAATTTTTTAATTGATTATGATCTGGTAAAATATTGAGGTTAGTTAAGGGAACAGTTTGTTCTAGGGTTGTTGTTTTGGGTGCCGCTACCTGAGCAAACGTTACACTTTTCCTTGTATAGTTTGGAGTTGCGCTTGTTGCAGTGGGAGCTCTTTTGTTTTTATTTATTGGGTTTGCTTGGCAACCTGCATAGGACGCAGTGTGGTTGTTGCCGCAGTTGCAACATTTTGACTTTTCTACTTGTTTGTGTGGACATTCCCGGGATTTGTGATTCTCATTGCATTTAACAAAATTAGGTCTCAAATATCATATTGTTGAGTTTTGACCAAAGCCCTGGCAGTTGTAACACTGCACAGGTCTATTATTTATGTATTTTTCGATTTTAACTATTACATTCATAATTTCTCGGATATCAAATATCTTAAGGGCAATTTCATTATGGTTTAGAGGTACAAGGAAGCGTGGCAAAGGCTCCTTTTTTCTGTGCCTCCTCATTACAGCCATTGCTGCTACATCAAAACCTTTACTATCAAGTTCTTCTTTAATCAACTCGGTGGGCATTGTACAGGGTAACCCTTTGATAACTACTTTAACGGGTTTTTCTAATCTCCTTTTTATAATTAGGCATTCAATTCCATTTTCCGTTAAATATTTAGTTATTTCCCTGTGAGTCTCTGCAGAAGTTGGAATAACCTTTAAATATTGACCTGCGAGTTTAGTAGTTAAATTTTTGTCATAAGATTGTTTTAGATTATGAAGGAGGACATTGAAACTATTTTCGAATTTAATTAAAATTGGTTTGAGGTTTGCGAGCATTACTTTGCAGAGAAGAAGAATAGATCTAAAAGTTGATAAGTGTCTAGCCGTTAGGCTATTTACCCCATTATTTTAACATAATTAAGTTCACCCCTAATTGAACATTCAAAACGCACATAATTCTTAAATTTAAATAAGTCTCAACTTTTTGATAACCTAAGGTAAGTGCTCACAATTTGGTAGTACTTTGCATGGTATCACACTATTTATAGTTACAATGAGTAAAAAAGTGATATCCCTTGATATTCAGAACTATATATAGAGAAAACTGGTGAAAAACTGAGCGCTCCCTTATACGACACCCACGATTGAAGTTAGATCCTATTCCCTCCATATTTCCAAACTACCCGATATATTTAACAACCAAGAATTACCGAGAGGATCCAGATGCAAAGAAAATAAGAATAGAAAATCAGAACTTTGTGCCTTAGAAAAAAGTATAAAAAGTGATAAAGACTACAGGGATAAATTTTATTTTAAAGATTTAAATGAACTCAAGAACTGTTTAAGTAAGTTTAAAATTCCCTCATCATGGAATGTTACTGTTGTTACCAATAAGGATATAATTATGCTTTTATTGATAAGTCCTTCAAAAATTCCTGTTCTTGAATCATCGCTAACAGTTGATGAAATTTAAATTTGGTAAATTCAATTAAAGGTATTCTAATTGATAAGATAAATAATTTTAAATTTCTTATGATTGTGTGTCAATGATATTTATACCTTATATAATATATTACAAGCATTAGAAAATTTTAAAAAAATTAACGATAAGAATAACTTTTGATTTGCGTAAAAGCGTTATTAATGAATTAAAATTTATTTGCGAGAATAATGAAAATTTATATGATTACTTAGAAGAACAGATTTGTCTGCTGCAATATTCTTTGAATCATAGGAAATATTCTGCTAACGTTTTAATTTTATGATCCATTCTTTTTTCTGTATCACCCCATTGTTATAAATTTTTACGTAAAAGCTCGTATTTAATTCTTCCACATCCAGTAACATTGAAACGTTTATTTGTCAATTATATAGCAAATCCTTTAAAAGAGCAGAACAGGAATAGTTTTCTTTTATATATTAGAGACAAATATTCTCATCTTAATGAAAATGACAAAAATGTAGTTTTATTAATGGATGAAATTCACATAAAAGTTTTATTAGATTATAAAGGTGATAATTTAATCAGAGGAAGGAGCCTTATTCCCTTAACATTAAATTCTGGTGTTCATGAAAATGTTGAAATTAATTTAAATGATGATGTTGATTAAAATCTAAATCTTGATATTCCCGACCCTAAAGATTCAATGTTTAATTTGAAATTAAACTCAAATGATTTTAAAAAATATTCTCATCTGTTAACTATTTTAACATACTTAGCAGGCTATAGCGTCCATTCTATCTAGAAAAAAATTAAATGTGCTTTGTTTATTTAATTAACGTAATTGACGATGAATGTGAAAACTATCCTTTAATTAAAAATATAGATAGGAGTGGTTTAAAATATCCTTGTGATGAAATCGTCAAAATAATTCATTTTAATTATACTGTTATATCTAAATTATTATCTTCTGAATATGAAAATGATTTTTTGAAGTGTAACAATTAGATTTATTGCAAGCAATGTAACATTAAAAAAAAAAATCTTCGATTGCTGAAATTAATTTAACTTCAGAATGTTGCAAACATGACTTAGTAAAAAATATTGTCTTAACTTCTACTAATATTTTACTCAAAAATTATTGTAAAAAAATTAATGATCTAATAAATAAAAAACTCCTTAATTCAAAATCAAAAAGAAAATTACAAACATTAGGAAAATTATATAAATTTCAGAGAAGAATTTTCTATAGGTAAATATAATTATTAAATTGATGTTCCTAAACTTACATTGTTAATTACATTTTGCTTATTTCAAGAAATTATTTCGCATATCAAAACAAATTAATTACATTTTGATACTAATTTATGCTATATTTTAATGTGGAATTGATGTATTTAATAAATTTATTTTATGCAAACTGTTGTTGTCTTTACTCTATTTTTATTATCTGAGCAAGCTATAAATTTTGCTATTTTTATGTGATATTTAATAAAAAAATTAATATAAAGGAATGAAAGCAAATTTTTCATTTACTCCAGTTATTTGTATAATGGAAAACATGAATGTTTTTATTTGGCTACAAATTTAATTTAAAAAATTATTTTTTTATATTTTTGATATTAATGGCTTAATATATGCCTATATTTTCAAGAGTAATACACAAAGTAATGTTGATATTATGAGATTAAATCATGCAAATTATGTGTCATTAAATAATTATTGAGAAAAACCTTAAAAAATTTACAATCATTGTGCTATGTGATATCATAATAAATTTATTTTGAATTAAGCGAAAAATTTTGCAGGATTGTATTTCAAACATAATCTTAATAATTTCATACTTTTTCCCACAAGTTACTTAAAAATCTTATGAAACTACAAATAATGGTTGATAAATTAAAAAATTATAAAACTGGAAATTTAGGAAAAACGAATGAAACAAAATGCATAACATTTTCTTATAATTTTTAAAAGCATTTTTATAACCTAAGAATTACAAATTCAATTATTAAAGTAATATTTTATTTATATTTCTTATTTTCTAATCACTTCGTTTGACAAATTAAGTATTTTGTTTTGTATAATTCTAAAATTTTTATAAGTGTTCTATTATAATAAACTGAAACATTTTTTAAAATTAAATCATTTAAATAAAGGAATGATCTTGAAAAAACTCTGTTAATTTTTATTTTATTTATTACAATAATTTAGATCACATCATTTAACGCAAATGTTAAAATTTTCTAAGCAATTATCAAGCACAGATTTATCAGATAGTTATATAATTCCCTGTGGAGTGATTAAATTAATTGAACCTTTGTCGTAATACATAGTAAAATGTGAGTTATTTAGATCGCCGTAAAGGAGACGAAACAACCGGCTTCAAATGGATGACTCATCATAGCGGTGCGTAAGCCTTGTCTTTATGGGGTTTTGGTTTGAATCCAAAGAAATGAGTCCTAGTTTGAATATTGTGTTAACTACGGTTGTAACCGTAATAAATTATATAAAAATGAGACCCCTGAAATCAAGAATATTTTCCGCATTTTGTAAAGACATGGGTGCAGTACATTCAGCGTTATGGCATATGGTGCAGTACATTCAGCGTTATGGCAGATGGTGCAGTACATTCAGCATTATGGCAGATGGTGCAGTACATTCAGCGTTATGGCAGATGGTGCAGTACATTCAGCGTTATGGCAGATGGTGCAGTACATTCAGCGTTATGGCAGATGGTGCAGTACATTCAGCGTTATGGCAGATGGTGCAGTACATTCAGCGTTATGGCAGATGGTGCAGTACATTCAGCGTTATGGCAGATGGTGCAGTACATTCAGCGTTATGGCAGATGGTGCAGTACATTCAGCGTTATGGCAGATGGTGCAGTACATTCAGCGTTATGGCAGATGGTGCAGTACATTCAGCGTTATGGCAGATGGTGCAGTACATTCAGCGTTATGGCAGATGGTGCAGTACATTCAGCGTTATGGCAGATGGTGCAGTACATTCAGCGTTATGGCAGATGGTGCAGTACATTCAGCGTTATGGCAGATGGTGCAGTACATTCAGCGTTATGGCAGATGGTGCAGTACATTCAGCGTTATGGCAGATGGTGCAGTACATTCAGCGTTATGGCAGATGGTGCAGTACATTCAGCGTTATGGCAGATGGTGCAGTACATTCAGCGTTATGGCATTCAGCGAGGCAAGATGGTTATCATGAGGGAAATTTTTGCAACGTGTTTATGAATGAAGAGAAGAAATCGACATTTTTTCCTAGAAGAGGAAAACAGAGCGGAAGCTGAGAATTTTCGCAATAGTTTATTTGTGATGAAATTGAGCTACTTGGTCGACATATTTGAGAAATTAAATAACTTGAATCTTCAACTGCAAGGAGCAAATACACATATATTGGATACGAGTGATAAAGTTAATGCTTTTTGTAGGAAATTGGAATGGAGGAGCAGATGTAAAAGAGTAACCATTGAAAATCATTTAGCAATGCTAGCAAAGAATTTTAAAAAAGTACTTTTTTACTGACGAAAACTGATATCAAGTTACAAGTGGGTGAGGGATCCATTTCAAAATACTCCTGAAGGACTCCCAATTGAAAAGGAAGAAACATTCATAGACTTCACGGCAAGCGGCGAAACCAAAAGACAATTGAGTAATAGATCACTCTTTGGTAGGATGGATAAGGAGTTTTCGGCACTAAAAACAAGGCCATTTCGCATTCTACTATCCTTTTCAACATCTTACCTTTGTGAAACTGGATTTTCTGCCATGGCCTCTTTGGAAGACAAAATATAGATCTCAGCTAAATATAGAAAAAGATCTGAGAGTGTCTATTTCTAATATTAAACCCTCCTTCGAAAAATTTTGCTCTCAAAGACAGGCCCAAGGAAGTCATTAATAATTATTAAATTTGTTTTTAGTTTAAAAAGTAGTTTTAATTTAATAAGTTAATTATTAAATATGTCGAAATGCATTTTGTTTTGTATGTGTGTGTGTTCTTTCCTTTCACTCACTTAATCAATGTTTTTAAATAATGCATTCTCTTGGATATGCCCCCCCCCCAGGGCCCGCGTCTCACAGGTTGAGAAACACTGATATAAAATATTTACAATATTGTTTAAAATACAAAGGAAAAGCAAGTTAAGCTGGTAAGTTTAGTTTTTTAATTAATAAATTTTGTCTGATATACTGATAATGTTCATTACGATATTAAAACGTTAAAGATATATATCAGAGATGGTCTTGATTACAAGTTCATATAAAATCTGTAATTGTTTTTCTCAGAAACTCCATATAACTTCTATTATCATTAAAAAAGAAATATGTTACCAGTTTGAAAGGTAATAAAAATGTCATCATTGCAGTAATTCTTTTGAAATTGCAGTGTACTTGATATATTTTAAGAAATTCTTCGTACCATGTTCATAAGTAGGGTGATCCTATTGTACGAAAAAAAATAATAAATAAATAAATAAATAAATAGAATAAAAAGAGTGATTTTTGTCTATAATCGATTGCATGCTGAATTAAATAAATAGATAATTTTCGATTCAATGTCAATATAATAATAATAAAAATATTGAGTATGAATAAGAAAAACATTTTTTATACCATCGATTAAATTTACTCGCATTTGAATTATACCATTTGCTTAAATTTTAATGATAGTTTTCTTAGACAAATCGATAAGAAATGAAATAACATATCTCTTAAAAAGCCTCATGTATTTCAATAAAACAAATGCAAACAAGCATTTGAATCTAATATGAAATATTAAATTGCTCAAAAGTTCTTTTCAATCATGTTATTAAGTTAATATATACCATTTTATATCCTCAATATTTATTTCAGATAAATGACATGCGGGACAATTCAAATAAATGATATCAAAATTTACCTGTAACAAATACGCAGATTCAAGAATAAGTAATAGACACGCAGAATTATGTATATTTTGCATAAAACTTAGACTATGCTATTTTAAAATTTGTTATAAAACTATAATTTCCAAGACAACATTGAAAATTTTAATTTATTATTGGATAGAATGTATTTTTTTTTCTCTAGATATTTCTAAATTCAGAATAACTTAAGAAAATATTTTGTGCATATGACTTTTATATAAATTATTAATTTTATTTTTAATATTTATTATGTGAATTATATATATTTTAAAAACTTAGTCCATTCTTCATGATAGGATACCAAATAGCATGATGATGAGAATCTAGTATTTGTTGTTTTCAGAATACATGGAGTAAGTTTCTACCCCCAATACTGTTTTTTATGATGTTAAGTGAAATAACCTGTTTGTGCATTTGTTCTTTTGAGCTCCTGATTTTAAATAAGAAAACAAAAAGAAGAAAGAATGAAAAAAAATACTAAAAAATTATGAAGAGCAAAAAGTTGGCAGGCCTGCATAAAACAATTTATTAAGTGCGTAAAACATGAAAAGGAAAACGTCAAATATCGAATTCTCGGTAGGAAATGCAAAAAAATTAAATAACCATGTCATTTCCTTCGTTTTTGAGATTGAAGCATACTACAAATCTCAAAACTTTGTCTGAAAAAAGGGCGTGGCCATAGACTCTGAAAAATATGCAATTTTCATACATTCAAACAAGAGAATGAACTAAAAAACAAGTGTTCCAGTGATATATTAAACATAAATATTTATTCGAGATCTCGTGTATGTCTTAATTTAAATTATGAATGTTTTGTGTAAAGAAAATTAATTAGGTATTTAATATTAAACATAGCATTTATTTTTATAGTATTACAGTTAAGAGATACTCGCAATCCCAAGTCATTGATAGCAGGTATCCTAAAAAATAAATTATTGCACACAAAAAAATATTATCTCCGAAATACTCATTTATCTACTTATATTTGACTGTAACCACTCAGAACGAGTATCCACCCATCTTGCTATCGCAATGACAGCAAGTGCGATCATCAATGGTGTTGCTAGCCATCAAGTAGCAGCCACACCGGCTTCACGCTCAGGGTGAAACCCCATTCCACATCATCGTGGTTGGGTTTTCTGCGAAGTTCGGTGAGTGAACTCGCTAATCATACTATAGAAATGATCCTATGAAGTATGATCTTAAGTTGATAGAACTGATCAAAATATTAATTTAAAGTATATTATTTAAAAAAGTGGTAGTAATATTAATGCTATTAAGTTTTAACTACGATACGAGAAACTATTTTGTTACAACTATTTTTAAGTTTGCTAATAATAAATAATTTAAATTACGAATTATATACAAGGATTTACCATTAAGAAAATATTTTGTTACAACTATTTTTAAGTTTGCTAATAATAAATAATTTAAATTACGAATTATATACAAGGATTTACCATTAAGAAAAAAGTTTTAATACCTTTTGCTATTGCATTTTGGAACTTTTGAACTTCAGGAAGAGTAAACCATATTGAATAATATTTAAAGGTTAAGTAAGTATAAACATTTTTTAACTTTAGATTAATATTTATAAACATTAAGTATATGTAAAATAAATGCCAAAAATTTACGTATTGTTTGGTGCTAGGTTTCCAGAAAAAACGACGAAGACCATGCATAAGTGGGCATGCCCAGTTGCTCCACCCCCAATAACCGACCATTTCTCTTTTCATGAACGACTAGTAAATCAGTTTTTCTTACAAAGTGAATATTACGACAATCTTGGCAACAGATCTCACCGTACATTGATATAAGAATATAATCTAATATTAGAATTTTTCATAATGCGCAAGTTTTTTTATGATAAAAAATGAAACAAAAACATCTGTTTAATTTCTATAAGCATATTTTTAAAAAATTAATCAAAATTATAGCACATAATGATTGTAATGAAATAACTGCAATATCCCTCAAATTTTAGTTTAACCCGTCTTATATAATACATATTGTTGTACGTAATACATATTGTTAAATAATTTTTATAAATTCCCAAGCCATATTTTTAGTGACTCACATAATATATTTCCCATTTACTTATAAAACCAGAACTTTTAAAAACTATTGTGATGCATTTCCTGAAATCCGCAGAAGTAAAAGGTAAATCAAATGCGTCATACAATATTGAAAAATTAAAGTGATTATTCAATTGAAAAATATTAACGTAAACTGCTTAATAACAAAATTCAATATTGTTCTATTTAAATTTTTTTAAAAAGGTGGTAGTAAAAGTTTATTTCATTATGTCAATTTGTACATTTTTAGGAAATCGTCTGCGTAACTTGGTTTACAGGTGCCCCCTGGATAACGACAAATGAATAACAATTTCTGGCCTTGTTGTAGCAAAGAGATCGTCGCCCTAGTGCTCGCCTTTGGAAAAAAATTTTAGGAGAAAGTTTGTCGCACCCCCTTCAAAAATAAATATCCATATTTTTAGTATTATAAATAAAAAATTAAAAGCAGCGCGTTTTGATTTTACATAACGATGTAATTCCCTCTATATATATTTAACTATTGTTTACAATTTTTAATTGCATTAATTTGAATAATTAGATGTTTTTGAGGTGACTTGATGATATACTTTATGTATTCAGATCAATTTCTAATAACTTTGGTGAATTTATTGCTGGGTTATTCTGTGAGAAATGAGGACAGACAAATCTGTTGCCAAATTTGATTGCCAAGGAATGATTGTTAATATGTCAAATATGGTTGTTGTCAATAAAAACGTGACTGGATATAATTTTTCTATACCTGTCTCTATGCCATCATGAAAAAATACACTGGCAATTTTTGTAAGCTATCTACTGACATTAAAATGAAAATTAAACAACATACATATCTGCTGCCAAGCAAAAAGACAGAAAGGTGGTCCGGGAAGACGCTGAATAGTCACTTTTCCCGGCCTCTCTCCCAAGATGTAAAAAAAAAGTTATACCCTCTGATAAATTTTAACCAACATTTGAAGTATATAATAAGAACAGAGCCATGCAGAGAAAATGTCCACTCAATTCAATGTTATTGGTACCAGCTTTTCAGTTATACCGTGATTGCTTGTTCTATGCTGTCCAAGATGCTCAATCGTGTGTAATACCAGTCTTAGCTAAGAATTTAACCAAGAAAACGAAGCCTCGCAAGTGTTTGAAATTTTAAAAAATCTAGAACGCAAATTTTCTTAGTTATGTGCACATCCTTAAACTTAAAACCAGCATCGACCGCCTATCACAACATCAGCTCAGGTTAGATTGGCCGCTATTCAATAGACGGGTAACTCTGACTTATTGAAAAAGATCAAATCTTTATGTGGCAGAAGCCTAAGAAATCAAATCCTCTTTGAAAAACACAATATCATAGTCAACACACACAATTTAATAGTTTTATCACCTTCTACTTAAAAAATGTACTGTAAGTTGTCAGGGATGCCATGTACCGATGCATTAGCGCTTAACACTTAGAATTGTGTGAATAAGTTACCAAATATGATGCAAACAAATCAACCAAAAATAATATGTTTAACGCGGGAAAAACACACAACTGGTAACTATTACAAAATTAAAATCTCATCAGATAAAACCACTCTTAATTATAGTACTCATCTCATTTATACAAGATTAGCTACAATATTTATCGTGCAATAGGATTTTAAGAAATTAACTTGATTTTCCTTTAAACTTTGATGGCGTTATATAGGATTTGTAGCAGTCCATTATCTCTTGTGACTGAAAAAATAAATACATGTTTGAAACTATATTGTCCTGCTTACAAAACAGAACATCATGTTAACAATTATAGACAGCTTGATAATGAAGTTTCTTAACTCTAACATCCAGAACTTGCCTAGACTTGGGATTAATTTAGTTTGCCGGATGTGCCACAAACTACTCATCCTTGAAATATTCGTATTTGCGTATTCTGAAAAATATTTGTATTTGGTATTCCTATTTGATAATCTCTGGGAACGCTTTTATGAGAAGATCATTACTATTAAATTAGCTCTTTAACAATTTTTGATTTTCGTCTTATTGACTTATGCTAAAATTATCGTTTTTCTCGAAGCCAGTTATCAATGTTACCGCCACAGTTGTATTTTTCAACATATTTATAACTAAATTTACCTGAAATGGTTCAAGATAAAAAAATCCAACTTACTTTTCAAGAAATCCTACACAGGAGTGGAATATCATCATCAAGCCTATCCATTAACAATGAAGGAATCATTTGTTCACACAAATTAATAAACTTGTTGTTGCGGAGAATGGCAATAGCAGGAGTTTTCGCCTCCTTCTACCACACATGCACAGTGTATCGGCGCCGCCGCTGCTGTCACTTAAAGATTAAGTGTTCTCTTTAAGTTATGTATTTTAATCGCACTTCTGTTTTTGATGTCGTTCTGTATGTGTTGTTGGTAAATGTTTTGTGCTACGATAGCTTCTATTAATTTCTTTATCGTTGAGATACCAGATTTGGATTCAGTGTTCTCCGCATTTCTGGCATTCCAGGTGGGATGTATGTTATTTTTTAAGCATAATTTAACTCACCGATAATTAAGTACTTTTGTTTTGATTTTCATTAAGAACGAATTTTGACAGCATCAAACAAGAAAGAAAAGCATTACATTCTGCTTTTACGAAAACTGTTAATAAACTTGAAAGTTCATTAAAATCAATCCAGAAGGATAATGACGAAGTGTAAAAATCTGTTTCGAGCAACTCACACATAAATACGAGACATTATGTTCGATTGATAAGAACTATTTTAAAAAGAAGTTTGTTAAGAAGCGGAGTTCGAAAAGGAATACGAAACGGAAGAAGAATATTATGATAAGTTTTCTGAATATAAAGTTAAGGTTAGCAAATTTACGAAGAAACTAAATGACTACAGAGGAATCGCTGCTTCGACAGAGGTGAACAGTGCCACGTGAACGGTCGCTGCTCCTGTGATGCCATCTACGAGACAAAAATTGCCTGAAATAGAACTCATACAATTTGATGGCGATACCAAGAACTGGCTGAACTTCTGGAATGGATTTAGTAAGATTTATGAAGATTGAAGAATTGATACCAGAGACATATTCCATTACTTAATTCAATCAACAAAGCCTGACTCAATTCCGTGACAGATAGTGCAAAGCTTTCCAGACACCGAAGCCAACTACGAGAAAGCTGAGGACTATCTACAAGACCGATTTGGAAAAGAAAACATTTTCATACAAGTTTGCTTTCGTGAGTTATTAAAGTTAGTCATAACTGACAAATCAAGTATTAATTTAATAACTCTGTACGATAAGTTGCAAACGCAATTACGCGCGCTAAAGACACAAGTCTTTAGGGCTCACAAAATATAAATTTGCTCACATATTAAATCCATTGATAGAATCTGCTCTTCCAACCAATTTAATAAAAATTTGGGAGAGACAGAGAAGCGTGACCCTTTGTGATTCAGGTAAGAGTGATTTGGATTTATTAATTGATTTTATTAAGTTGATGCAGAATTTAAAATTAAAATGACACGTGATGATTTCTGCTCTGAAAAAGTAAATGTTAAAAAGAATAAGTCTAATGAATCTAAATTTGTTCCTACTGCAAGTGAATTATTAAGCATGAATAGTAATAATAATTATAGAACTAAGTTTAAAAGCAATGCATGCATTTTTTGTGATAAGTAATCTCATTTATTAGAAAATTGTAATGTCGGATTTTCTATGAATCTTAAATGTAAGAAGGATATTGTAAAAATAAAGAATGCTTGTTCTGTTTGTTTAAAGAAAAATCATATTAATAAGCAATGTAGGTCTGGCCATAAGTGTCCTTTATGTAAAAATCTCCATTTTATTATTTTCTGCCCAGATTTACCATCGCATAAAGCAGATGATAAATCAAACGTTGAAAAATGTGAAAACTAAACAAACACTCTTAATAGTAAAATAATATCTACACATGTTTTGTTTCAAACATTAATTGTCCAAATTCATAATGGTTTGTTTTATTTTATTGAGCATTTGTTGATATTCAGTTTCGGAACAAAACTCTTTTAGAGCTTCAAGTTGAATCGTATAAATATAAAAAAATGAATATATCTTCACAAAAACGCTTTCGTAATCTACAGGTAGCCCATCAGAAGCAGATTTTATTGATTTGTGAATTACATGGGCTCCACGTCCAATATCCCTTAATTCTTTTTTCTGAGATGATTATTTCCTTAATACATAGTTAGTTCCTCGCCTAATTGAACCCCCGAAATTGACTTTGGCATTGTCTCCACAAAATGCTACTACTTTTGTTGTCAAGTTATTATCCGTCAACAATCGGTTTAAATAATTGAAAATGATGTCAGAAGCTTCACCAGATTGGTCTTGGAAACCTAAAATTTATACTTGCACACCTACGTAAGGTTGAAAAATCTCATTACAATGGGGTATATTTTCTTGTTACCGTTGTTTGACGCGTCGTTTTGTATTGAAATATAGTTGCACTTATTAAGGTCATCTTTTATTCTTTCATAGCTGTAGGTGTCAAAACATTTACTGCAATAATTTCTGATTTCGTATGCGCGCATGTAAATTTCAAGTCTCTTGCATTTTGGTAATCTATAGCAGAGTAAATTTGGGATCAAAACATGATTGAATCAATTTGAATGCACAATCATTAGATCGAAAACTGTGGTTTTCTTGTATCACGTGATAAGTTCGGACTACTGCCGCGGCGATATCCAAATCCTTCAAAGTTAGAGCGTCCGATTTCTTGAAAAAGATTAACAATGAAGTACTCGAAGCGGTGGCATGATCGGGATTTTTATATTTGTCAGATTTTAAATGTTGTTCAATATCACCGCTACCACTGTAGGAAACACTAAATTCTGTGTGACACTCATCTGACATCTAATGGAGTATTTATTTGCTTGATAAACGAATATTTTTCTTGTAAACTAACATTAAACGAACACTTGCGCTTCGGGATTTTAACTTGTGATTCCAAAGCAAAAGAAATTTAAATTATTTCCTACACAAGCATCAAACAGAAACAAAACAAATAGAGGGAAGTTGGAAAATTTAAAGTTTGTCAAACAATAGTCAATAAATAAACAAAACACGAGTGATATGAAATCTTGGCCACTCTCGACTATCTTGCGTCGACGATGACGTGGTTTCACTCTCGAACACCACTAGCTCGTATCTTGTCGGTGCGGGGGTCACATCGCGTAGACGTGCAGGGCAGTGACCGGCCGTCTGCTACTCAAATTTTCGCGCTGTTTCTGAAAACGGAACAATTTTGCGTACCACAGTCCATTTCAGGGACATCGGGACTTATAATTGTAAAAAGGAACAATCCCGTTCAAAACGGGACGTTTGGTCACGTTACGCATAGGTTATAATAGGTCTTATCATTGAGAAGTAGAGAAGGTATTTTAATTTTAACGAAAACTTTGATTGTTTTCCTATAATTTCTTTAATGCCGCTATATTTTTGAGTTACTTAGGTAATAACTTGATTAATGTGGTTAGTCCATGTCAATTTATTATTCAATGCTAATCCCAGATACTTAGCTATATTTACTTGCGGTATTTCTTGTGTTTTTCGTATTTAAATCTCCTCCAACAAAAATAGCAGAGTATGGGGAAAAAGATCCTTAATAAGTTCATTAGATGACATAAGGTCTGGAGAACAATATTGCGTGTTGCAACTATATGTCTATAGGTGGCGCTGTATACGAATATTTGTTTACAAATAGAATAAGAAGTTCTTTGTTCCATGTCTTGTCCTGTTTATGTCCTATGTTTAATAAAAAAATTGAAACATGCTCAAGGTAAGTTTATTTAGAATTTGATTTGTTATTAAGATGATTTGATAAACATAATTAGAAATAAGAGAGAGAGAGTTATTAGGATAATGTTACATGGTGCCGAAATCCAGGAAACCAGAATTAGGATTTAGATTATGAAATTTATTTTGCATTTAATGTAAGTAAGTAACAGAATACAGCAATATTTGATTTCATTATTTGTTTTTGGTTTGCATGTGAATATATTTAATTATTTCATTGTTTGAACAATATATTTGAAATTAAATATGTCGGTCGAATCAAACGAAACAGCGGTTGCTTTGAATCTTGATAAATTGAAATGAAAACGCTCAACAATTAAGGATTTGGTAAAAAGACACAACTATGGGAAAAATCATAGCTCATTTATGAATTAGACCTGCAAATTGAAAATTACAGCAATGATTTAGATCAGCTAGAAGCTGAAATAATTTCGAGTCAAGAAATCAGAGAAAAGATAATTTCTGCTAAATCTAAAGTAAATACTTATTTGAAATCGGAACCGAAACTATTAGAAGTAGCTAATGTACCCGTAACGTCAAAAAAACTAAATCAATGTAAGACTACCAAAATTAACTATAGAACAGTTTAATGCTAAATACGAAAATTGACAAGAATTTTGGAGTCAATTTGAAGGATCGATACATGAAAAATAAGAATTTGAATACAGATAAATTTAGTTACTTAAAATCCTTTTTAAAAGGTTCAACAAACATCACAATCTTCAGCACAAGTAAATAATGCCTAGTCAAGCATATAGTTACAAGCAATCTGGAATGCGAATAACATAACTACAAAAATGGAAGAATTTAAACATTTTATCACAGAGAATGATGTGGATATCTGTATTGTATATGTATGTAACTGAAACTCATGACTCTAAGTAACTTAACTTGAAAATTTCAAATTATGCCACGTATTGTACTGGCAGAATTAATCACAGAGGAGGAGTTGCAATTTTTGCCAAACCATCACTGCAAACATGCCAATATAACTCTAAAACTCTATAGGTTTTATAGAATTCTTCTTTATATTTTAAGTTTCAAATCAACAAAAAATTAAAATAACAAAGCTGTATAATCCACCATCAAATTGTTTAAATAAAAATGGTCACAAGGAACTTTTTCCACCAAATATTGAAAGAATTATTGGAGGTGACTTTAACTCTAAACACACAACATGGAGATGTTGAAACAGCACTAACAACGGAAAAGAGCTTATAAAAATAATTAATAATCTAACTCTTAGAATCATTGCATCAATACAACCAACATATTTTATAAGCAATACTTCACATGCAATTGACATATTGGATTTCATCATAACAAATTTTAGCCTCTCCCTTGCAGTAGATGTAATAAATGAACTCTTTTCTGAGCATTTGCCTGTGTTTTTTACCTTAAACTTAAATAAAAATACAGAAGAAAAATTCCATCATAAAACTGACTGGGTGCTCTTTTATAATATCATAACCATTAAAAATATTATAATATCTGACCTAAACACAAAGAAGAAATAGAAAAATCAATTGAAGTTATTGAATCTATCATCCTCCAAGCTTACAACAAAAAAAGCCACAGGAAAAACAAAATACCATGAAAATCACCACTAATTATCTTATGAAATCAGACAAATAATTGAACAAAAAAATTGGATAAAAAACGCTGCCAAAAAACACGCTGTCAAAATTTGAAAGCAGAATAAAAGAGCTAAATAAATAATCAAAAGCCAATGAAATCAATACAAAAATGAAACATGGGAACACAAAGTTGGTTCACTTTACACCTCAGATCTCTCGGTATGGAAAATGGCCAAATCACTTAGAACAGAAAACATCATCAATAAAACAGTTTATAGCACCAATGGTCTGGTCTATAGCACAGAAGAAAACGCTGAGGCCTTTGCTGACTCTTTTGAATCCCAATTTTCTCGAAATTATATCTATGATGATAAAAATGATGAATTAGCAAAGAACTCAACAAATTCTTTCTATCAAACTCATCCCTATCGTCTATAAGAAAAATTCTGGAAAGAGTTATTATTAGTAGACTCTCTGACTACCTCCATGAACTTCATAACGAACAATACGGGATCCGGAAAGACTTATCTACAACTAAGCAACTCCTACGCATATATAGGTATCAGCAATAGAAGCAAATAGTCAGTTGGACTTTTAATGGTGGACATATCAAAGACCTTTGATGGAGTTTGGCATCAAGACCTGCTATACAATAAAGACATCCTCCTTATATAATAAATAAAGACATCCTCCTTATCCTCAAGTACTACCGTACCAACGGAAAACTCAAAAACAAAATCAAGAATCACCTTTCATCACCAAGAATAATTACAACAAGTGTGCCTCAGGGGCATTCTGGGACCGATCTTATATCTTTTCTATAAAATAGGCTTTCGGATTGTTTGCATGGAATTCAATAGCTTTACCTCTTTTTTCGCAGATGACACAGCAATTCTTGTTAATTCAAAATATTGAATAATGATAATTCTAAAACTTCAAACCAAAATAACAATTAAAGACTTTTGCATAAATTGGAAAATCGAAATGAATGCCTCAAGATACAAATACTAATTATCAACAAATTTAAAAGAAATCAACCAACAAAATTTTATTTATTCGACGAAGAAATCCCAATTGTAAAAAAAAAAAAAAAAATCTTGGCCTAACTATTACTAATAACCTTTCCTCTGGAAATATCACTTAAACAAAATATTAGTAAAACCTATGTTATATACAAAAACTAACAACTATAATTGGTCCACATTCTAAACTTAAACTTTCAACAAAAAGATTACTTTACATGAGCACCATTAGACTCATGCTCACATATGATTCATCAGCTTGGATTAATGCTTCAACAACACTCTGAAAAATCTTGACACATGTCAAAATAAAATCCTCTGAAAGATTACACAAACACACCCTAATACATAAGAAAGCATACACCAAAATCTAAAAATCATTCCTCTCAGCAACCAAATAATCAAATTTAACTTAGACTTCTTTACCAAAGCTATTAAGTTTAAAACAGAAGAAAATATTCCAAACAGAAATTCTCTTTGAAGATAAATATCTCAAACCATAAGCAGCCTTCTGTACAAGAGATATCCTCCTATTAAGTTATACAAAAACTCCAAGCACTGAAAAATAAATAAAAGTTCATAACACCGATCACCTAACTATAGTATATCAGATTCACCTTCTACCCATCTCTCCTCTGGCCAATCATATCAGATTAATCCATATTCTTAACTTTCACAGATGAATGAGTAGAAGCAAGTTTCACATGTGTGTGTGACATGTTTTGCTAAATCATAGATATAGAAAAATGATGTTCTAGATGGAACGTCTTAATCAATGCTTCAAAATCTAGATTAATTATTATCAGAAAACGTAACTCCACCAAGGATTTACACATTTTTGGACAAGCTATTGAAAGTGTTAAAAAAAGATTTATCTTGGTCTTAATATCAACTCACTATTTACCTGGTGAGTTGATATTAAGATCTAAAATTCCATTGTCACATCAAATCACATCAAATCTAAAATTGCCATTGCATAGTGTACCTACAATAAACTCAACCACAGAAAAATATTCAAAGCTTTCTCTGAAATTGAAAAGACTCGCCTACTTGTTTTTTATTTGGCCTGTAGTTACATCTGCGTCTCCTGCATGGTGCTCTTATTCCTAAGTGAATGCCAAACTTTTAAATACTATGCAAAGTGAAATGCTGCATAACATGGCCAATGCTTCTTATTACATCCGTAATAAAAACATCTGAAAATCGATTCTGTAACAGAACACATGGTTGGATCCTAGTAGAACCCACAGTCTTGGCGCGAATGATTTTGGTTGGCGATAATTGTGGCTTGTGCCAATCTTGATAACCCTACTTCGATACACTAGATATAATAACCCAAATCATTTCTGGAATTTCTTTCTGGCTTAGCACTTTTTTTTTCAGTTTGTTGTCAAGGGTGTGGGCTCTCCTAGGATTTTACCGAACACATTGCTAAGCTCAACATCAACTTTTATTAGCAAGCAATTGCACTGCTGGCAACTTGTATTAATTCTTCGAAGCCGATAATCATTTTGGGGATGCCCAAGTCAGAACAATCGCAGCCTTTTTCATCTCTGATGCAATTATGTCAAAGGCTTTTGCCTTACCCTCTTCTAACTTCTAATTTAAGTTGAAGAATTCAACTTCAGTTTTGCAATTCAAGTTCAATTGAATTCAGATAAACGTGTAAATGCTACAGGGCAGGAGCACACTCTTGTCTTCGGTTCAGCAGTTCGTGGGTTCGAATCCCACCTTGAGCATGAATGTTTGTAGGGGTTCGGAATCCACTTTAAACCGTAGGTCCCGGTCTAATTAGCCCTCGTGTGCAAAAAATGACCGTTGAGCGACAAACAAACCAGGGCAGGAGCACAGCTTAGCTAAATTAAATAAATAATTAACACATATTGTGATGTTTTATCAATTACTTTGTCATTAAAATTATTATCTGAAACTTTTGAAACTGTACAAAAAATCATATGAGATTTAAAGCAAAATAATTACTTCCAAGGTAATGCAAAATTAATTTAAACATGTTTGTCAAAAAGAGAAAATTTACTCAACAATTTCATTATAATTTTTGTAAAGAAGTATATCTACCAGTATTTATTCATTATATTTTTATCAACAGTATATATTTTAAAAATATTACACTGTGGATCAGGTGAGTTATCTGCTACAACTCTTAATGCTGCTTAATGTCCGCTAGCTTTGCACGAAGCGGCAATCTTAATGTCCGCAATATAAATTAGACGGCAATAAAAGTTTATATAGAGTATCATTGGACTACTACATGAAATCAGAAAAAAAATCCCAAAAAAAAGTAACTGCAGTTATTGATTGTGGGCAGATAATTCGCCTTTTAAAAGTATGTTAACTTTTAAATTTCCATGTTTTGCTTGGAAATTTGTTAAAGGGATACAAAATTAACCCTGCCCACACACTTGCCAGCAAATTCGAATGATCCTATAAAGTGGGAACATCTTTAAAGGTTTCTGAAGCACTGGTAGGGGCGTGGTTACTTCACATCATTTTTAACAAGGATATTGAATCTGGATTAATGACAGAGAAGGTCTTTACTCTTTCATCTGAAGTGATCCTGGCAAGGGAATCCTGGCAACAGTATTCGCGCGCAGAGGTCTTCGGAGTAAGGAGACTTGTTACATTATGTCCTATCAGCTGTACGGTGGGACTTGTCGACTTGTAAAATTTCTCTAAATTATAAATAACTTGAAGTGATATACCAATTTTAACATTTCTTGTTTTCGGTTTAAAATGTATGTATCACGATTTGAAAATAAGAAATCTTAAGCAAATTATAAAATGAATAATTTAGTTTCTTTTTTTTGTATGAAATATTCAAATGTGAGTTTATTTTACAAACTAAGATAACTGTAATTAAATCGTAAAATATGTGAATAGTTCGGCAAAATTTATGACAAAAGCAATTTTATTAGATCAAGAAAAGGTGATGAATCAAACATTATTTTTTATGAAAGAAATGAGGATTAAAATTAAATGTTTGGTATTGTTATATTTCTTAAGCATGAACAAAAGTATTTTTTGTGTATGGAGCACTGTAGAGCAAGCTGGGTATTGCGGCACCAACTGTGAAAGGGAGACAAGAGTGTCCGATTACGTTGCTGTAAAATAATATATAAAAATTACTAACTTTGTATTCGCTAATGACAATGAATTGTGCGTGAAAGATGTAATGTTGTTAATGCATGGAAGAAAGGTTTTTATATTGTATTATTTGAACTCCTTATTCCTATATAAAGGAACAATTTGCTTATTTATTTCTGATATAAATGATACCCCGCTGAACTATATAATGAAGTTATTTTATAGAATATATAGTTATTCCATGCAATAACTGATCGTGTTTGTTAAAGTGTGTAATACGTTAATAATTTGACACATTAACTAGTTATTTTATAAATTAACTAATGAGAGACAGTTAAAGTGTAAAATAAACAATTTATCTAAAATGAAATTACTAGATATTCTATAAATAAACGAATGATAGACAATTAAGATGAAAAAGAAGCAGTTTATCTAATTTATGCAGCATAAATTAGATAAATAGTATTTTATCTAATTTATGCTGCATAAATTAGATAAACTGCTTCTTAGTTTCCATAAATAAATAGTATTTATGGAAACGTACCATAAAATCAATTGTTACAACAAGGATAACTAAAATGACACTTGGAATTACAAAGAACATTATTTCTAAAAGAAAAACATTTTTGGTTGACACACTGGGTTTTACACGAACATTTTTTAAATCCCTGATCAGTACCTAAACTTTGATCTGTAGCAACCAACCGGAGCGATATTTCTACATCCGGTACTTCTTCGATTTTAATTAATTTTTGTTCGCAGACACTGAACTTGGATCGGAAATATAATTGTTTTATGCGGCCGTTTCTTGTGCCCTATTGGAAAAATCCTTTTTTCTTTATTTATTTTAATGATGATAGCTAAAATATAGATTTGGCATCACCTTTTCCTGTGTCAACTTCAGGCATTGAGATACGGATGGTAAACCCCACAGGGGCTTCAGAATGAGATAGATTTACGCAACTTTAATTTCATCTTTTTCGCTTTAATTTCTAAACATTTTTCCAACTTTCTCTTTCTCTTTGAAGATTAAGTTCATTAAAACACAATTTGCAGATTTTCTACTCAACTAATCTTCTGAAACATAAACTTCCGAACATGATATATGGACAGGCTCCATGCATTTGAAGCAAACTATATCTTCCAAGCATTCCATTAAACAGACAACACATACTTTCGTAATGGAATTATTTAATAAAGTTTGTTCAACTACTTTTTCATTATCAAGTTGAGAAGAAACATTCATTCAAAGTATTTTGTAATTGATCTTCATCGACCAACGAATTAAGTGCTTCTTTCGAAATGGCGGTTGTTGACAGTCCAACTCTAGCTGCGAAACCCAACATAGTCTCGTAGGGGGACCTTTTAATACCATAATGGAATGTTCTGTTTTCATAAACTGAATAAATTTTAACCAGTTACTCCTCGAAGTTGACTGATTGTCTTGCATCCAAGTCGTCAAAATATTTTCTATGTCCTGATTGGCTCTCTCAACACTGCCTTGGTTTTGGCTATGTCTTGGTTTGCCATGTACGATCTTAAGCTCTGGCCAAGTTACTTTTAAGTCATCAATAAGTTTGTTACAAAATTTTCTTCCATTGTCCGACTGCAATATACATGGGGCTCCAAACAACAGAAATATATCAAGCAACTGATCTGCAACTTCTTCTGCTCTCTTTGCTTGAAGAGGTCTTAAAACCACAAAACTTGTAAGGTGATTTTGATAAACTAAAATAAATTCAAATTCTCTCCTTATAGCCTGGAATAGTTCATAAACGCAGTAGGGGTGGAAGGTAAATGTATCTATCATTGACATTTTGAGAGTATAGCGAAAAATTATTCTCGTTTGTTTTATGCTTTGGTACTTTTGCCGTCCTTCGAAAATTATTTTTTATTTAAATTCGAAATTAACAATTTTTTCAGCTACTTTCCATATCGTAAAACAAAACGTAAACAAAACAAACGTTATTAAGCGAGATATATGATATAGATTATTTTACACTTTAACAGGCTGCAGATCGTTATTCTGTGAAATAACTAGTTAACCATGAAATACACGAGAGTTTTACTTTATAACGGACACGATCAGGTATTTCATGGAATAACTAGGTATTCTATAAAATAACGGATTTCATATTTTAACGGTAACATAAATATCATTTGTGATATATCATTAGCTTGTACTACATGAACAAAATTATATTTATAACTTGAATATTATAATAATAATTTACTCGGGAACATTTTGGAAAAAAAGGGAAAGGATAAGTTTTGCATGCTTAATAAATGTTATTGGCTTTTCTTCGGCTTACTCTTACAATATATTTTTATAAATAAAAAATTAACATAAAGTGTAAAACAATAATTTCAGAGAATAAGTAATATATGATATATAAAACAGAAAATAACCACAAAAGTTCTTTTTTTTAAAATTTCATTACGGGATCTATATTATGCTCAGCGTGCCATGAAATATAAAACTATCTCTGTTCATTTTAGATCTAGTTATGATAAGGGTAAAATATATTTAAAGACTACCAAAATCTTTTAATTATTTCTTAATAAATTTTAGCCAGCAAGTTTTTTCAAGTGTTACAATTTTAGCCAGTAAGTTTTTTCAACTGTTACAATTCACAAGTATCTCGAAATAGAGACCCGAAAGTCGGCTTCATGTTCTAACACATATGCATTTGAAGAAAGTGGTTGCTATAATTTGGTGAATGCGATGTGAATACTGTTCAGAATTCAGATTTAGTTTAAGCAGCCCTAGTAAGTCTCAGTTCGCAAGTCGATTGGATCCTTTACCTTTCCTGTCATTTTTTGTGCGCCAGCGAAAAGTGATTAAAAGAAAGAATGATTGCGATTATCCTATTTCTTTCTGATTTTTGAATTTTAGTAAAGACCTAAATGGGAATAAAATGTCATGCTTAAAAAAAGACATGAAAACTTAAATCAATTTTTTTCATTAAATTTATCAAACAAAATATTTTAAAATTGCTTGTGTCACTTTATCAAGCTTATATTATCTTGTAAAAAAGGACTTAAATTAATAAATTCATAATTTTTTTAAATAATTAAAAAAACTAATTAAAATATTTGTTAATTTTTATTAAAAAATGCTTACAATATTTTTTGCATGCATAAATTGTTTTTAATAAGCTTTGGATGTATTACAAATTTCAATTATAAAAACACAACTTCTGAGTTAAAATATTTTGTTATCTAAAATGTACACTGTCTATTCTTTAAATGAAAAATTCTCAGTACAAGATACGAATTTCAAATATTTGTTGCTGTATTTAAAAGCAACACTCATTAATTTGAAAACTAAGCTAGCCAGATAGATTGATCGCATTTCTTATATCGGTCAGTCAATGCATCTTAGCCAAAATCTCCCCTTGGCCGACTCCAGATGGGATCTCCAATGCGTACCCCGTGTGCCTGCATTAGAATTCCCATCTTGAATCGACTTTAGGGGCTCTAATTCGAGACACTAAAGTTACAAATTATATTTCATTGTTTTCTTACATATAAAAATTAAAAGACTTTTTTTGATGAATCTTAATTTGTATGATTCATTTAAAAAGAAAAACACGAATTAAGACTAGTTTTTTCTCCGATTGTTTGGGTCTGGTATGAATACGGTGAGTCAGCATGGGAAATCAGCCTTTACTCTTCCATTTAAATTAGGTCAAAAAAGAAAATAACTTTAACTTCAATTGAAAGTCTTTCATTACTTGAGGATTCTGAAGGCCAATGAGAGTACAGAATTACAGAAGTGTTCAAATTATCAGTAATATGAACTAGAGTTCTGGAGCTTCATACTAGGAATTCAGTACTAGAGTTTTCATGCTTTAATTTAAGTTTCAAAATAAATTGAGATAAAATCTAGGATAATGGAGTATTTAAAAACTTCTAGAATCAATTCTTTTCTCAAAAGTAAAATTTGCAATTAGGTAGTGTCTAGTGTCTTCTTGTAAATATTTATACATAAATATTTGATTAAAGTTCACTGCTTTGCAACTTTAAGCAATTTTGAAGATTTAATTTATTTTTCGATGTTCGCCAATTCTTAAAATCATTTTCTAAATTCTTATTTCTTAAAAAGTAGGGACTGGTCATACATCTCAATGTTTCATGCTGCAAAAAATTCTTAATTATAATTTCTTTTTAAATAATAGTGTTCCAAACTGGTGAGGCATAGGTAAACAGAAGTCTAATTGTTGATTTATATGACTCTTGAGATTAAGGTGTAGTTTCAATCTTCTTCCTATGATAGATTTTATACTTCTATAAGTATTGTATGTGCGTGTGGTTTCACTTGAATTTGAATAACAATATTAATATTGAAATTATATGTTTATTATTTATCCAAATATATTCTCAAATGTTGGAACATTTCGTTAAAAAAATGTTTTTCATTTGACTTCATTTCTTTTTAAAGAAAAGTAAATGTTGTAGATGCACCACCTGCTTATCAGTCTCTAGTTCTTAGTTGTGCTCTACCAGTTAGATAGAAGCTGCCGGGTGGGATACTACGTGGTTTAGAAGCAGGGACCGAGCAGAAGCCCCTTGAACAGTTGGCATGACATGCTATGCTATTCTCAGAAGTATCATTTCACTTGGAAAACATTGCGATCATTTCACATTAAGTATGCCCAGCTGCCTTTAATGAATACAGTGGATCTACGGTTAAGCCGAGCTTCGAACTCACTACTCCGATTATGAAAAACGACATCCTAACCACCAGGCAATTGTGATCTCTGAATAGGAACACACACAGTTGGGGTTTTTCAACATTTATAACAATTATCTAATTTTTACTAAATTTTTTTATTTTGTTAAGGGCAAGTAGGGTTTTATGCATGGCCGTATTGGATTCATTGAGCTTGAGAACATTGTAGAATCATCATTATAAAAAAATAAACGTATACTTTGGTCATTTTTTACTGGAAATCATGTGTATAAAACAGATAAAGGATTTTTTATGCTTCTTTGAGGATCACTAACAAAAGTTTTAAATGCTAAAGAAATTACTTTATCATATCTAATTTGAATGTCTCTATTATTTACATAAAAGTTGAGGAGATGAGTGATATCCACATTGAAATTGAGATTGATCAAGTTATATAGATTTTAATCATTACATATTTTATACGCTTAGAGACATGTTATAACATCTAATATAGATGGTCGTCTACAGATTTCGTGTGCAGATTTTGTTCTGTAATTTCAATAATTCCGAATAGTTTGACTGTTGAAAGATTTTTTCGAGAGCCACATAGATGATTTGGTAATAAATTAAGCCATTCTTTTATTCTGTTATAAATAATATTTTTATGTATTTTTCCTAAGATAGGAAGCAAGTTGTTTGATTTATAATTCTCTGCTTTTATGGTGTCTTTTCATGGTTTAGAGAACAGTATCATGTTTTTGTTTTCCATATGGAAAGAAACTAAGACATTTGGAATCTTTTATTCTAAATTTGATTGATTTTTTTCCATAATAATTCATTATTGTTGCTATTTTTGATTGTCAGGAAATTATTGTACAGTGTCCAATCAATTTGTTGGGACATTTAATATAATCCTTTTTGATATCTCTTATAGAAAATGAAATCCCACACAAATTAGTTCCCTTTAATTGTTTTCGATTCTTATGAAGGATTTGCTTATGCAAGTAGCAAAATTGAACAATACCGAGAGACCAAGAAAATATACTTGTAAATCTATTTTGTTTTCTTGAAAGATCTTCTAATATTTTTTTCTGCTTTCAGTTTGAACTCATTTTTTGGATAACCTGATTGAAATGTCCAATACTGGACCTTGCAACAGTAAACCCCACAAAATCAATCAATCGGATAGCCCGATATAACAAGTTAGTTGCCAGGCCTCTATTAACTCCCATAACAGATTGCTTTAAAGGAGGAATTTCAAAGAGTGGACTCTGCTGCCAGGGAAGAAATCTGTAAAACTCCCAGCCCTCACCCTAACAGCTGTGATTGCAGAAAGCAAAAATGCGATAACCACATTGTATAGCTAAATAATAGATAAGATCGAATTAGGGACCTATCATTTTGAAGAACTGGAAAACACAGTCCTGTCACTAGAATACTGAGAGTTTTCAAACATTTTGATTAAAATTAACATTAATACAATACTACTAGAGAAGGCTTTGTGATGAGGGAATGTACAACAGCAGGACAATAAATTGAAAGTCTATATGGGTTTTCATAAATACCAATTTTAATAATTTACCATGATAAAAATTATGAACTGAAGGACTATAGTTAGCAAAATGTTCTGTAGACGATACCATACTGATTTGGATAATGAATGTACAACACCTATACATGAATACTGAAGGCAATTTTCCTAGTATTTAAATTCTTTAAGTTAGGTGAATGTAAACTAGCTTGCAATTGTTATGTGTTTAGCGAATATGTAAACTTTTTTAAGAAAGAAAATTTGCACAAAATTTCATGATTATAGGAATGAAGCAATAATACATGAGTGTTCTAAATTAATAAATATAAACATGAAAAATATCAAAAACTCTGCTATTTTTTGCGTATATTTGCTAAAATTTTTACAAGGATTTTTTAAATAATTTAGGGCAGAAATTTTATGTTTAAATTAACTCATGGTAATTTGGAAATTATTTGACTCTTGGAAAACATGGCAGTTATTTTTTACTACATTTAAATTAAATTAAAAGTGCATATAAATACATATTTCAGAAACATTAATCTATAAATAATTATAAGTTATTTGTTTTATTTTTTAGAAAGAGCACACACATCGTGACGATTTTAAAATATGCTAATAACTTTTTAATACGTTTAAAATTTTTTAATATGTTTAAAACTTTTTAATATGCTAATACATTTTTAAAAAATTAAATGTGTTTATACGCAGTACATAAGCAACATATATTAACTGATAGTTATAATTGTTATGGTAATTTTATTCGAATGAATAATGTTAAGGAGATGACTACAACTTGTTATCCCATGAATTTGAAACCTGTTTCTCCTTCAGAATATTGTGATATTGCGAAGAGCAAATAGACCTTAACAGTAAAGCAATAGAAATAATGATATATTTAGATATCCTGTGCATAACAACAAATATAGTTTCCTTATATGCGATTCGTTTTTATAATAGAGAAAATTTATTTTACAGCTTGAAACATTCAAGTTTTCTTAAGCACTCAATTGTGTGTACATCAAGTAATTTCGTTTGAATTCTTTTCATCACATTCACAACTGGTTTAAGAAGCACATATCAAATATCATGAAATTATATCACGTATTTCTTTATTTTCAATCAGTGTAACACAAAACCTTGTACTTTTAATTTTTCTGTATAGTTTTGTTTTATCATTTTGGGGGATTATTTCTTAATAATCTATCCCCTTGTTAAAATTCCAAATTTAAAACAATTACCAATTACTTGTTATACAAACTGTTATTACTTCAATTAAGGAAATTGGTTGTTGGATATTAATTTTGTGGAGATTCCTAATTTGTCATTTACAATACTTTACATATACATACATACATACATACATATATATATATATATATATATATATATATATATAATATATTGCATAACCTAACATTCATAGTATAATTTTAATAAAAATAGAGTTTGATAATATCTCAATACAAATTCTGTTTTACTTACTATAGCATAAAATCAAGGATATTCTCATGAAACTATTTATATTGTCATCTAAATTTTCTTTCAAATATCATGTCATATAAATTTACTTAAATATTATATAATGCCACATCTCACAGGTAAAATTATCATACTAATCCATTTTCAACTGTAATCCGAGCTCCGCTTCTACTTAGATTTGTTTATATTATGAACTTATAAAAATACTACCTGAACAATGGATAAATTATTCAAACTCAATTTAATGAATAAAATTTATAAATGTTATTATATGTATTCATATTCAAAAAAATTTAAGATTGAGCAGGCGAATGATTCCTTGAAGATCTCTCATGGTTTTGGTCCTGTACGTTGAGCGAATAGGCAAAACCTCTTTTCCTTCCGGACGCTGATTGACAGGGCATAGAGAGTGGATTTCTTCCCGAGGAAGAATCGCGAGACTGACGACAAGGCAGTGGTCGCTCCCCGTGAGAATGTTACTGTGAATGGTGATGCTGCGATTGTGGTCCCCTGTGTGGTCGCGAAATGGGTGAGAGTAGTGGGAATCAGGTTCTGTGCGCAATGGTCTATATTGAGAAGATGAAACTGAATATCTTTCTGGAGAGGAAGATCTTTGGGTAGGTCGTCTTCTCGAGTCATATTCCTCATCGGAATATCCTGCTTCACCATCATCTACCGCTGTGAATGGTGATGCTCTTGTTATGGTGATATCTCTTGTTATTTCTTAAATTAAATTTTAAAAGAAAAATTTATAAAGAAAGGTGTATACTTTGAGCATTTATTTTATAATAACTCGAAATGGGATAAAAAAACATTTGATTTTGTTTTTCACAGAAAGCAGTTTATGCAATGAAGATTAAGACAAAAGTGGAAACAACTACTACTGTATTTAGTAACAACTTTAAAAATAAATCGTATCAAACCAAATTAACTATAGCATCAAGCAAGTAAAACTCTCACTGAAAAATTAAAGTTTTATATACCACTACACTTTCTAAAGATTTTAATACAAGGAAAATCTAATAGCAATTCACAAAGGAACTTGAATAATTTGAGGAAAAATGTAACAACTTGAAAAAAGAAAAGGAAAATTATATTACTTACTTTTATAACAAATAAATAACAAATCTGTCTCAATCACACAGCTGTGTTGCTTTTATTTTTTGTTTTATATGTTGTTCAAAAAGTTTTATGAATATCGCAACCATAGGCATAGGATTTCAAAATGTGATGTTATTGTCAACAAATTGAAATTTGAATATGCATTAAAAAATTTCCATTATTATTAAAAAAATTTATACGCTATTACATAGTTTGTTGTATGATATATTGAAAAAAAAAAGATTGTTTTCCACATAGCTATGAAAGTATCGTATAACAGTCATTATGTATAGTTTGTTAGCACATGGTTTTTCTTCAGTTTTAACATAATTCAGAATTATTTCATAAAGCGAAGAGAATATTGTTTACTTTAATTTGCATAAAATTTATACTTTATTATATAACATATTAATATTTTATTCAAGGACAGTAATTTTGTCGGAGGCAGATATAAATTGAAATTAAAAAATAAATTATTTTCAAATTTTAGAATAAACTTTTGTAAAATAAATGCAGGTCATCTGTAAAAATATATGGAATAAAAATCAAATTTGAATTATGAACAAATAAAAATATTTGTTTTCAAACATTTTTAATCATACATCTCTCTTATATTTCAATTTTTCTTATAATTTAAAATGTAGGACTTAAACAGATGCTTCGCTTCATAATAATATAAGATTGTTTGAATAATATAATGAGGTTTGTGCATTATTAATGTTAAAAAAAACATTGATATTGAAAATTTTTTTGCTACTAGTATTTAGTTACGAGGTTTAATGTGATTTTTAAAAGTTCTTATAATTTTAAAAGAAACAAATACCATACGCAAAACTACTTTTTCAACATGAAGATCTACTCAGCTGGAGGTTGAGAGATAGCAAGCTTCCATTCGACTAACTCTACTAAGCTACAATTGAACGAGTACTTACTGTAATTCTAAGAGCCTTCCTTGTCAGCTACATTTAAAATTATCAATTACATGTCAGAGAAAATGGTTTAAAAAATTTTAGAGAAAAAAGTCTCGAAAATATGATTCTTATTTTTTTCATAACATAAGTGAAAAAGTAGTAAAATAATTGAATTCAGAGAAATATTGATCAAATTTATTTTGTTATAATTATGTGCTGAACAATAATAGATTGATTCTGATTACAAGAATAAGATTAGAATATAGGATTAGTATAATTCTACTTGTGAAATTTTTATTTTTGAGTTCAATTTTTGTGTGATTCTGAATTATCCTTAATTTATGGACATTATATATATATATATATATATATATATATATATATATATATATATATATATATATATATATATATATATATATATATATATATATATATATATATATATATATATATATTGTGTGATAATTCTACATGTGAAATTTTTATTTTTGAGTTCAATTTTTGTGTGATTTTGAATTATCCTTAATTTATGGACATTATATATATATATATATATAATGTCCATATCACGCACATCTTGAAGAACAATATGCAAATTATAAGAAATGACGCCAATAGTACATCACAATGACGAGTGTGTAAAATAGGGGTTTATAAGAAATGTGATTGCAAAGCAGTAAATTTGTTCACAAGCGCTTTTATCACATTTCAGTGCAATAACCGCATAGTTATGGTACAAAGGAAGCATTTGGATGATCTTTTAAGTGGTAGAATTATCGGCCGTCTGGAATGTGGACGTACCCAGCTGAAAATATCGGAGGAACTTGGAATCGCCCAGAGTGTCATCTCCAAGCTGTGGCAACTGTTCCAAGATGATGGTAATGTGAATAGACGTTACAGCATAGGTCGCCCCCGAGATACAACGCATAATGAGGACCAGTATTTGGCAGTTACTGCCAAAAGAAACAGACGGAGAACAGCATCAGACCTCGTGAACTATTCACGAGACCGGTACAGTTCACGAGTGTTCCATACCGTTACGACAGTTTCAAGGCAGACCGTGTACAGACGCTTAGAGCACATTGATCAATATGCTTGTAGGCCTATCACATGTGTTCTACTTACCGCAACTCACTGTCGCCTGCGGTTAGCCTGGAGTAAAGAGCGTGTATTGTGAACACCGCAAAAGTGGTCTTGTGTGATGTTTTCTGACGAGTCAAAATTTAGTGTTCAGTCTGATTTTCGCTGGACTTTCATATGGAGAGGGCCAGGTACCCGTTACCACCAAGAGAATACCATTGAACTACACCGTTAAGGTGGTGCAGGATTGCTCGTTTGGGGAGGAATTGTTCTAGGTTCCAGAACTAACCTGCATATTCTGAATGTAACCATGACAAGTCACATCTATCGGTATGTCATTTTGGAACAACGTTTGTTTCTGTGCGCCATGAGTGCAGAATTTCTGTTTATGAATGACAACACCCGTCCTCACCATGTAAACATTGTAGACGAATGCCTTCAATCGGAGGATATCACCCGTATGACCAACATACTCACCGGACTTGAATCCAATAGAGCATGTGTGGGACATGTTTTGCCAACAAATTACAGCCCGCCAAGCCGCCTCCCACATGTCTATCGGAGCTTCGGAGAGCATTGCTTGATGAGTAGTGTAATATTCCCCAATATCAGATAGATAATTTGACACTCAGCATGCCCGGGCGTTGTACGGCTTGTTTTGAATCGTCTGTGATCGTACTGTGTATTAAACATCATACCAACAATGTTATATTGTTTTTTGTAAATCGGTTCTTTTTATATAT
Organism: Latrodectus elegans; assembly: GCA_030067965.1. Taxonomy (NCBI): domain Eukaryota; kingdom Metazoa; phylum Arthropoda; class Arachnida; order Araneae; family Theridiidae; genus Latrodectus; species Latrodectus elegans. The sequence goes on along the minus strand of CM057814.1, from coordinate 52,005,249 downwards.
TTGCTCCAGGGAGTAAAAATCGAAAATTTTATTAATAATGCCAAGCATATAGCATCCTTTTTGCTCTTTACCTTTTGTTTAAAAAATTGATTTTACGAATAAGTTACATTTCTTTTTCTTCTGTTTTTTCTTTGAGAGCTTGCATTATAATTAATTTATGGACTCGAGTGTGTGTATCTGTCTGTCTGTGTTTCTATCTGTCTTTCTGTCTATCCATCTGTCTGTCCGTCCGTCCATCCATCCTACACTAAACACATATTTTTAAAACATTCTAAACAGTAAAACTTATAATAAAATTAAATTCACTCATTATGAATTAAAAAAATAAATAAATATAGATTTCTTCTAAAATTGGGTCTTGAAAACATCATTATTTTGGGTTTTAATTTTTTCTTGAAATCAAACGATATATATATATATATATATATATATATATATATATATATATCGTTTGATATATATATATATATATATATATATATATATACATATATATATATATATATATATATATATATATATATATATATCGTTTGATATATATATATATATACACCTAATTAATTTTGGATAAAATAGCTAGGTTTACACTTATATTTCAACTAATAAAATAAGGTTTCCAAGTACTTCATAAAAGTTCAATATTGCTCAAGACTTTCTTTTAGATTTTGAGTTCCAAATTCAAATATATTATTTACTTTAAGAGCTCTTTTAGGAAATATAAGACATTCAGAAAAATTATCAGTAATGTGATACAAAATAAAGAAGATGAAGAAAATCTAATTTGCTCCTTTAATTTTTTACAACCCTTATTAGTTAGATTCCTTTTGAGAAAGAGTTTTTTTCTTCCTCAAAACAAGCAACTAATGAAAAATAGGCAAAAATAACTGTTATAAATTGGAAAAAATACCAAGAAATGGCTTAAACCCAGGTATTTAGAGTAAAAAATATTTCCTGTATAACACTTCATCTTTGGATTTGGACTGATTATTCTTTTTATTTTTGAAATGAATGATAGTCTTTTTGCTTATAACTTATGACTCGTAATCAGCGGATCTTACAATAAATAATATATTTAAATTCATCAGCTAAAAATTTATAAAACATGTACTGAGGCCAGCATGTCTTGCAATACCTAGTGGCAGTTTCTTGAAAACAAATATTTGGTTTTCAAGTGATTCCAGTTTTTTAATATGAGAAAACTAGCGCTTTGTTTAGATGTTACTATTGCATAAATAGATTTAATTTTGTGTGTTAGTATATTTATTACTCTACAAGAAATGTTTACAAGACTCAGTGCGTAAGAAGAAGGAAATAAATGAACATAACAGAGAAAATAAAGAGGTTCAAATAGTGATTAAAGCTGTTATTAGGAACCATTTTTACAACAGAAATGAACTAATAATGATCTTGAATTTTGCAAATGCTGTTTTGATTCCAATTTAAATCAGCAGCATTTCTGATTTTATTTGAATATGAATATCATAATATGAAACGGAAACTATTATTGTTTGTAATAATTATATAGTTTCCTCTTTAAACTTATATTTATAAATTAAAATATCGATTAAAAATGAGTGTATCTGTATTTGCACTTGTTGAGTTTTTGCATGATTGTATAATTTAATTTGATGTGAAATAAAATGTGCTATATTGAACATACTAATTTATAAGCAGTTTCTCAAATGAATTAATTTTGAGAAGTTATTTTTTCCATGTATTCTACTACTTTTTCGTACAGAAAATCTCATGTCTATAAATTATGAAAAAAAATATGAAAAAGGGTTATCTGGGATATTATGAAACAATCTTTAAAAGATATTATAATTACCTAGAAAAAATATCAAGAGAAGTTTCTTAACGATTCGGAGTAGATGGTACATTTGTATATAGTGTTATGAAATGATCTGAAATCACATATATCTAATACTTAAATCTAATCATATTATTTTGAGTGATTTAAGTTTTAAGCAGCTTCATTCAGTATGATTGAGAACTGATTCGAATTAAAAAATATTTTTTAATGTAATGTGTTTGTAATAAATTTTAATTAAGTTTATATTTAAAAAAATGAACTCTAATGAGAAAACTATTTATTCAATTTGCAAAAAGTCTGGAATTTAAAAAAAAAAAAATGTGGGAAGAAAGTATCACGTTGAATTTCAAGAAAAGCAAACATAAGGAAGCGAAAAATGAGAACTACAAGCAACTTTCTCATTCTTACATTCATTTGCAATCATTCTTTCAATCTATTTCACATTCCACTGACAGTCTGCTCGGCCTAAATAGTTCCACCCCTGATCTTTGGACCTGCTATTGATGTGTCTTCTTCTTGATACTGATGTGTCTTCTGTCGCTTGTCTTCTTCTTCAATTGGCACCTTCCGAAAGAAATTGTATGGCAGTCCTTTAACTCCATTCAATTCTCCTATGTAAAAACCCTCCCCGTCCCCATCACCGATGGCGTAGATCACATCTTCAACGTTGAAGGACAACTCCACCTGAAACAATTCAAGGTCATTGCACTTAGTGGCTAACGTGAATTTCACTTTAAAAACGAGATGAGAGGAAAAATGACGCATCCTGATTGCTCAACGCGATCAGACAAACTCAGTAAGAGAATTATCCATTTTAGTACTGGGATTCTATTATTATTCATAAACGTTGTAGTTAATAAAGTTATGAATAAAAAAGAAATGTTATATATTTTTTCAGAATTAATTTTTTTTAAATGTATGTCATAGGTATTAAACAAACGAATAATCCAAACGACTAGTTATTTCTATATTTATCAAACAACAAATATGCAACACAGAGGAATCACACACACAACATAAAACAACACAAAATCGAAAACATATGAACATTAAAACAAAAAAACTCTGATAGTTATACTTGAGCAGCAGCAGTCTCTAGGGTTAGAGCTTATCTGGTTCTCTCAGTTCATTTATGACCATTAGAGGGTGTTACTCTGTTACAAACTTCCCCTCTGGCTTTGAAATCATGTTGATGATGGGCCAGGATTTGATTGTCTGATTTTTGGAGGTCTCCTCAGTTTTCTTAAGGGAGCCATTGGCCCTCTGTCTTTTGATGAAGGTAGTTGGTATGGCCTTATCACATTCATGTGATATGTACTTAACACTTGATCAGGTGCAGCAGGATCTGTAATATCATATGTGTTTGGAGACTTGCTTGTGAGTATAAGGTATGGACTTTCACGTCTTGGCATAATTGTTTCACTTTTCTTACTCCTGGAATTACTTATTTGATGTAAAGTAATATGTAATTTGTCACCTGTCTTATAATAAGCCTGTCTATATTTTTTGTCAAAATACACCTTTCTTCTATCCTGTTTTTGTTCTACTCGCTTCCTGATTTGAAAAGTCAGACGAGCAAACCTTTTCAAATAAGGCGTTATTTCAGGGACAAAGTTGCCATTATTAATAATTGATCTCATGTCGTGATGAACATCATCCGTCGTCCTCTACAAAATTGCAGATAAGCGGCAGTGTGAATAGTGGTGTCACATTCATGGCAAAACGTGTCATAGGAAGATATTCTTCCTAGGTATCACGCGGATCGCCCACTAAGATGACTAATCTAGGTTTCAAATCTGTGTTCTTACGTTCAGAGGGATTCGCTTGAGGATGATAAACAGGGATGAGGTCCTGTCTGATATCTAAGGGATGACAAATCTGATGCATGACGACAATAACGAATTGAAATCCATTGTCCCTGTTTAATGTTCGAGGATGTCCATAGCATAGATAAACTTCCTCAAGTAGCGTTTTGGTCCAGTATGATGCTGTGGCTTCATTAAGAGCAAATAACTCAATCCATTTGGTACTCGTGTCTAACACAATAAATATCCATTACATTCCTGTTGGTGTTTCTGGGAGGGGACCAAAGAGATCAATAGCAAGAGTTTCGAATCTTTGCACCCGAATAGGTGTTCTAAGCAGACCAGCAGGTTTCTGATTTGTTGGCTTATACCGATTGCATTCTGCACATATATTGACATAATCAGAGATTTACTTTTTCATGCCTTGGAAATATTATCTGGAAGCTATTTTACTGTAGGTACCTTCCAGACCATAATGACCAGCAATAGGAGCATCTTGCAGAATTCTTTGTCGTTCTTAGATGGGAACAGCTAATTGGGCATCGTATGAATCCGTTTCAGGCGAATAACGATACAAAATACCTTCGTTCATTATATATCATAGACTGATATAGTTTTTAAAATTTTCATTCTTATCATTGCTTTCCAGACAATCGATAATTATCTTCAAATCTTGATCTGCTAACTGCTCTTTACGAATATCACCTGATTTCCTAGTTGGCATATTGACAGAAATTAGATGCATTTCACAGTTTGGATCATCATGAAAGTAGGTTGGTCTTGACAACGCATCGACCACAACATTTGCTTTTCCAGGTGTATATTCTATTTTCAAGTTAAATGATTGGATCTTTAAAGCCCATCTTGCTGAGCGTCCAAAGGGAGGCAATATGCTCAAAAGCCATTTAAGAGGTTGATGATCAGAAGCAATAATAATTTCTTGATGGTCAATGTAGCCATGATATTTTTACAATGCCTAAACTACTGCTAAAGCTTCGCGCTCAGTAGTCGAATAGTTGTGTTCTGCTGGGGTCAATAAATGACTTGCATATTCAAAAACATGTTCTTCTGTGCTCTTTCCTTATAGAATGACTGCACCAAAGGCATAGTTACTAGCATCAGTGGGAATTACAAAAATCATAGATTAACCCGGTTGTTTTAACACAGGGGCTGTTGTTTCAAAGTTTCGAAAGCTTTTTTCTATTCGAATCCCCACGACCAATTGACTTTTTCTTAGTTAGGTTGCTAAGAAGTCGTGTTATGTCCTCAAAGTTCAGAACATATCTCCTAAATCATGAGCAGGTTTGTAAGAACGATTGAAGTTCTTTGACATTAGTTGGAACCGGAATTCTTTCAACAGATGCAATTTTCACCCGATCAGCTTCAATTCCATTTCTGGTGATCCAAAATTATTAGTACTTAACACGTTCACTGGAAAAACTGCATTTATCTCTATTTGTATGGAGTTTAAATAGAGAAAGTCTTTCAAAAACAGTCTTCATGTCTTTCAGATGCTTGTCAAATATATCTGATAGGACTATAATATCATCCAAGTATGAGAGTGGGAAAACATTTTTCAGACCACTTTTGAATTTGTCTATTAGGCGTTGAAAAATAGCAGGTGCATTTCTTAATCTAAAAGGCATACGTAGATAACGATAAATGACAAACGGACAAATAAAATCAGTTATTCCAAGTTAGCCTCATCTACTTGAACCTGATGATAACTAGATTGTAAGTCAATGGTAGACGTATAAGATGTCGGTGTCGCCTCGTTCAAGAGATCGACTATTCGAGGTAACGGATAAGTGTCAGGTTATATAACAGCATTTAGACCTCTGTACTTAACACATAATCTGATTTTACCATTGGGATGTTCCAGGATTACAACAAGAGCAGCATAAGCAGATTCACATAGTTCGATTATATTCTTTGCTAACAGTTCATTAATTTATTCTTTAAGTATTCCTTTCTTGGCCGGAGACATAAGATATGGGGGAACAGATACAAGATGAGGGTCTAATGTCTCTATTCTGTGCTTAATGAAAGGAGTGATTTTTCCCCCTGGTTCAAAGAAATGCTTATAACTTTGAGGCAAGCAATTTAGTTTTCCTCCTTGCGTCTCTGTTAGATGTTTCCCTTCATCACTTTTCAAGTGAACTATAGTTGTAGTTTAAGGCACTATTGAAGTTTTAAAAATATTTGATGTTTCCCTTGCTTTAGTAGGTTTTACGTAGAACAAATACTGTCTCTGAGGGTTTTCGCAAAAATGCCAAATATTATTTTGATCATCAAGAACAATACCAGCTGCGTGGAAAAAATATCTTCCTAAGACTATGCTTTTATTTTTGCCTTCACGTAGAACGAGAAGTTCTATTGACACACGTTTACCCTCTATACGCAGATTGACAATAGTGTTAAGGGAAACCATGGACTGAAGTTTTCCTTCAGCTAGAGCGAGCGAAATTTTCTTGTTTTCAAAAGCAACTCCATTATCTCGTAAAAAATCAGATAACTTTTCTCCTGCAATAGAATGCGAAGCACCAGTATCTGCACAAACTGTGCAATCTTCTTCTCTTGCCGAACAATTCTAAAACAATCATACTTGATAGATCTGTAGTTACATTTTTAGTGAATAAATTCATGCCATTAACAGTTGTATCTTCATGTTTAGAACCTGTGCAAGTAGGACATTTTGATCTGATTACTCCAGGCGTTCCGCAATCGGAACATTGAATGGATGATCTTCCAGCTAATTTAGAAGTAACAGAACGAGTTATTGGAGCTTTTGAAAATAAATTTTGAGCATTAACCACAGGACGAAATTTTCTATCTGGGATAGTTTTTCTGTTTTCATCTCTTGAATATGTTTTCCTTTGAGACTGGTTTAATTGCTTCTTTGTTCTTAGTCGGAAATTCTCATAAGCATCCAGTTTTTCAGCTTAATCTAGGGGATTAACCCAATGTGCCCAATAGTCAAGAAAATGATCTTTGACTTTCGGTGGAATTCTTTTCTTAATCTAATTAGCATTTTGAGTTGATCTTCTTTCTTTTATCCATCCCTCAAATTACGAAGCTAATTCAAAGTAAAAGTCTCGCCATGTTGTATCAGAACTCTTCCTGTGTTAAGAAAATAAATGTCGAAACTTATCAGCGGCAACCATAAATCTTTTAAGGATAATTTCTTTCACCTTTTGGTAATTTTGAGCATCTTGTTCATTTTCTCTAGCAAGCAGTTGTGGTATTTTAGTTGGCAAAGAGCCAATTAAATATGGTATACAAGAAGACTCGGGAAGATTCATAAATTTTAACTGTCTCTCGAATATAATCAAAAATAGTCCAATCTCATTTTCTTTTGGATTAAATTTAGGAATGATACGATTAAAATTGAATTTTGGACATTTAGAATCAGAAGTGCCTACACAGTTGAGGTAAATGCCTTTTGAGCTTCGAGCTGAAGCCTAAACTTTTCCAATTCATAACGACGCTCATTTTCTATACGCAATTGTTTTTCAGTTTATAACTTACGTCTTTTTTCTTCAATTTCCTATTCTTGTGCTAATCTCTTATATTTTGCTACTTCTCTTAAAACGTTATCCTGTTATCTTCAGCATCCTTTTCAGCTTTTAAGCGATCTTCTATTATAACTCTAACCATGTTTTTCCTAAGTTCTTCATCATAATTATCACTTTTATCACTTTTAGCTATAATATATATATATATATATATATATATATATATATATATATATATATATATATATATATATATATATATATATATATATATATATATATATATATATATATATATATATATGTTCTTTAAGGTCAATTATTTTCATCTCATCTGACACAGCCAAACCAAGCTGTATTGCAAGAGTTCGGAGGTCTTGTTTTTTAAATTTTAGCTTATTTTCCAACAATTTGGCAAATTTGGTTTATAAAGTAACTTGATTTCGCGAATTACATAATTACTTAAACACATTAAAATAGTATTAACCATTTCACACATTGATACAAAACAGGTGCAAAGTAGTCATAAAATAGAAACGAATAACAAAGGGACATGCAAAAGGATCTGCTGCTCGAAATAAATTATTCTTAATTTTTTAAAGCTTGGATAAGCCAAAATTAATTGATATATAATTGTTTGGTTAAACAATATGAATTTAGATTCTATGAGTTTCGGTAAACTCATCAATTCAGACGATTTAACAAAATATAAACCATGACAGAAGAAAACTTATAGTTTCGAATTGGGCCGCACGTTTTGGGCACCATATTTTCTGTGTTATAGGTATGAAGAATAATCCAAACGGTTAGTTATTTCTATATTTATCAAACAACATCTATGCAACACAGAGGAATCACACACACAACACAACACAAAAACGAAAACATATAAGAACATTAAAACAAAAAACTCTGAAAGTCATACTCGAGCAGCAGCAGCAGCAGTCTCTAGGGTTAGAGCTTATCTGGTTCTCTCAGTTCGCTTATGATCGTTAGAAGGCGTTGCTCTGTTACAAATATGATTTATAATCTAAAATAATCACATTATATTTTGACTCACAGAAACTGGCTAATAGGTTGCATTTCTTTTTTTTCTTTTTTTCCCCCTGTATAGTTACGACTAAATTATTTTTTTTAATGATGAAAAACTGTAAATTTCCTTATGAGTTTTAAATTTTTTTATATTTGAATGTTGTTGGATTAAAATAATTTTTATAAAATAAAAAATATATATACAAACATTCCAATTTAGGAATAATTCATTTTCATTACTAAATCACATTTATATAACAAGATTATGTACATAAATCACTCTTAAGCATAGAAATCATATATTTAATAACAATTAATATTAAATTTCCTAAAATTTAACAACTTTATAACACAATGAAATAATTTTTTGCTATTATTTTTCTTTAAAGTAAGTGTTCAAAGTCAAATCAATTACAGATTAGATTATGAGCTTACCATTTTGTAATCTCCCAAAATTATTGATTCGTAAATCAAGAGGTATAACATCAACACATATTATTTGGTAAATAAGTTGAAACTAGAAACATCTCAAATGCATGCAAATGAAACTAACAAACATAATTTATATTTCAGAATTTTTATCAGAAAAAAATTAACATATTTCCATCATTACATGTACAAGATTAACTATACAAAATAACGAGATAAAGAACGACAAATGTTGAACAAAGTATAAAAAACTGTAATAAAAGATAATAGAAAACGCGATTAAAAGAACACACTTTTTAATACGAACTAAATTATACTAACTTATTAATGTGGAAATTTAAAAATAAAAACATTTTCATTTATGGCAAGCTCTTCAGTAGGAGAAAATAATTATAAAATTTTAAATATATTTCTTCGTATAAAATTGACATTTCAATTAAAAAGAAACAAAATTTTTCTGAAAAAAGTGTTCATAACTACTATTTGGCGCCCCTCTCAAAGCAGCGCTCGGGGCACGATAGACCCCCTTGCCCCCTTCACCACGATAAACGCAGCAGTTGATAGATGTGAAATTCTGTAATGGATAATAAGATATAGTGTAACTGACAAATCATCAGCAGTGTTTTTAGGGGAAAATTTTATATAACAAAATAGACACACACTTGTTTTATATGCTCTATCGTTATTTATATTTTTATAAATTATTGTTGTATTTCGTGTAATTTTTCGATACGTATAATTCAGTTTTTAATTCTCATTCACTATATAAGAAAAAAATATAATTTGAAAGAAATATAATTTTTACACTAAATTTTACCCAACCCTGAATTTATTACTGTAAAAATTATAAAGAAAAATCAGACAAATAAAAAAAAATGTTTGAAAGTCTGGAACACGTTTCACTGCTTTAGTTTCATATTTTTGATCTTTCTTGTTATCTATCACCGACTTACAATACAATATATTGCTACAGTCCACACTTCACAACCATTCACGAAGACAGTCGCTTTGCAAAATCGGTCAACACGTATTCTAGACATACTCAACAGCTAGCCGGTGAGAGACCCTATACATACATTTTTGTACAAGTAGAATCTGAGCACCTACTGGTAATTTTCTAAAAAATTTAAGAAATTTGTGTATACTACGTAAAAATAAGAACATTTTCACATCGGTAAAGGATATTAAATTTTGAAAATACTTGCTTGTAAGGAAAACCATTGACTTTAGTTAAGCCATTATTTCAAGAGCTCACCAGTACACCCTGACAATGTCCTCATACGGAGAAATTACGGTACATTTATTTAAATACTCAAAAATCATTGGATAATTAGATTCACACAAAACTTGTTTATTTATGTTTTGGTTATTTGATGTTTCATTTAATTAATTGTAAATTAAATTCTATTGGTCGAATTTTATTGATGAAAAATGCTAAAAGTCTATGTTTTGAAATTTTAATTATTGTATTTAATAAAAATGCTTATCTCACATTTCCATTATTATTAATAATTTAATTTAGATATGTGCATGCAATTTTTCCATATTGAATTTAAAGGTTCTATAATAGTTTCCAGAAGAATATAGCCACTGCAGTTTTAACAACAAATTGAAATTTTGTATTAAGACAGTTCAGTAATTTATAAACTAATTATGTACATGCCTATATCAGTAAAGGAGTCATATATTTTGAATTAGTAAGTGGTGAATTTAAGTTCCATATTTTTATTAAGAAAGTGTACTTTTTTCCCTTCATAAAGATCTTGAGTAATAATTGGCTTTTTTATTCAAGGAAAAGTTATTAAAATTTTAATATTCAATTTATATATATATATATATATATATATATTATATATATATATATATATATATATATATATATATATATATTATATATATATATATATATTTTATATATATATATATATTTATATATATATATATTATATATATATATATATATATATATATATATATATATATATATATATATATATATATATATATATATATATATATATATATATATATATATATATATATATATATATAAAACATTTTGTTACAAACATTAAATTTTGTTTGATTGTATTTTGTTTGAAGCGGTATGTAATCTGTTTTATCTGTTTTTAGCCCTTTATTCAGACTATATTAGTTACATTCGGAAAAAGTGATAACAAACACATGGTCTACATAAGATAATTAATCAAATAAAAAAAGCAAAAACTGGCAAACTGTTATTAATGGAAATCACTTCAATGTACTTTTCCATTAAAAAACATCGTAGGTGTTGCTCATATGAATGTGTAGTAAAACTATTCATTTCATATCATAGCATCTTTTTGTCTTGTAAATTCTATGGATGCAGCCCACCGTCCGCTTGATGTAACAACTGATGACTAACGTACTTTCATACAATTTTATGAGATATGAATAAAAGAAAATACGCGGGAAGAATATTTGACTCCAAAAACTGAGTATCAAATGACTGGAAACGGTTGTAAATTTCTCTGGCATATTCACTTCGTAATACTTTTCAGGACATTGCAAACAAACTTACCAGTATACTACAAGCAGGGAAGCTGAAACTCAACACCCATTTCTTTTACTTAAAATTAAAGGGGGATACCTTTTACTTCAAAGAGCAAAATCCAACAAGTAATCCAAGGTGAGCCACACGATTATCAGTTCGACATAGTGTAGTGGATAGGTTAAAATCTGAATGCCATTATAAATCCTTCAATTGTAAGATTATTCGTCACATACATTGTGTATTGCCATTTCAAATGAATCCTCAGCGATAGCAGGTTGCATTCACGTTTCACAAAGGTGAAATTCTGAAAAATCTAAAGCACTCATTCTCACAAATGAGAGTGAAGGGATCGGGAAAGGAGCACATCGATCCCTTCTTTTTCAATAGTGTTTACTGTGAACCGAAAATTGATAAGAACCACTGATAAGAGCTCACTTTTATTCTTTAGCTATTGTGAACCATTAACACCATTGGAGAACAATTTAAAGTGAATTACGGATCGTTAAAAATATCCATATTTACGGCATAGATACCAACTATACTGATTTTATCGGGAAACTCCTGATTTTTCATCATTTCTTCCGATTCCCCGATAGTATATAAAAATTTACTCATTTTCAGCAATTTCAGTGAAAAAGAACAAGGGAAAAAAAAACAAGCAAAATTTTGACAGAAAAGAAGACTATTGAGTTGTTTTAGGAGCTTAAATGATCAACCTACACACATGAATTTTTTAAATATGTTCCTTTGAGTTTCGAGTACATCGTGGAAGGATGACGCTGTAATCGTTAGGCTGCCGAGACTCCCATGAATAGGCAGTCATATAATTTAAATCAGATACCTGTTTATATAAGAAGTTCCATTAGGAGGAATATTACTAGTTATTAGTAATTTAATTAGGAGAATATTTCTGTCGAACAAAGTAATTTTCACTGAATTAAATTTATTTGCTAATGTATTTTATGTAACATGATAAGTTTAATATTTATAAATTGCACTAGTATAGTTAAAGTTGCCCTATAAAATATATATTGGAACATAAATGCTGATGTTTATTTTTTACCTGTAGTATATTCTTTTATCTTTCATAGTTCCTTTATAAGATTGATGAATATTGTATTACAAATTTAAGATTAACGCAAATTATTTTAACATAAATTATTCTGAGAATATATAATCTAAAGAATAAAATTATCTTTTTGTGGTACTACAGTTTCAAACATTGTTTCAAGCAAAAATGTCACTAGTAGTGTCTCTTGATATTTCCCTTAAAATCAGTAAATCAATAGAATCTACTGATTTTTTTCTCTCAAAGGTTGGCAAGTATGCTTACGAGTAGAATCGAATTGAAAACTAGAGTATAACTCTTTTCATGTTTCAACTATTTTCTCTTATTTTCGGTCCAAAATAAATACAATTTTGTTGCGAAATTTCTGTTTCAAAATATAATATCGATTTTCTCTGGTCAAGTCAACATAAACGAGATTTATTTTTAGGCTTTATTACTAAATTTCTATTTTCAATACATTTTTTCATTTTTAGAAAAAAGTAATTTTGCCTCCACACAGTCTATAAATGCGCAAATAATTATCAATTTTTAATCATGAATTAATCATTGATTATAATTGGAATAGACACCATATTGGTCATAAGTAATTTTCATTCATTAATTCCAATATCAATTTCCATATTATGAACCTTTTCCCACAAAGCTATTTCGATCATTTTTTTGCTGCATTTTCTACCAATGTTATATTTCTTACTTAAAATGACAAGTTTTCTTTCTTAAAATGACAAAAGGATGAAATTTAACAATTCGCGCGACATTTTATTTCAAGGAATAGAAATGTCGCCTTTACCTTTATTTTTTAAACATTACTTTCTTATCTTAATTACATATTTAAAAACATAACATTATAGTTTACTTCTAATGCGGTATCTAATGAATTAGAAATTTATTGTGTAATTTTTTACTTACGTTTAGAGAACATTTATTAAAAATTAATAATATTGTATTATTGTTTTTCACATGCTATAGATAAACTACTCATATACAAAAGAAATTATGTAATATATAAGCATCATTAAATGATGAATTTGAATATTTCTTACTTTCAATATTCCTGCTCCTTTAATTATTGAAAATGGCTTTAGATTAATTTAAATGTTAAGCTCATATGTTGTTAATTATACATTTACAAAGACGTCACAGTGAATTTCCTTTTCATAACTTATTTACTAAAAATACTTTCAAATTAATTCATAAAAGATACTACCATTCTTTGGAATTACTATAATTAAATGAAAACCTTGATAAAATATTTTTCCTTAAAAAACAAGTTACTATTTAATTAATATTACTTCCAGAAACGTTTTAAGGAAGAAAATATCTGCGCATTTCTAATTTGTTGCGATATTATCAATTCTTATTGCCTTGGATCCTTCTGTTTTAAATCTGAATTAACACTTTTCTTTCACAAATTATTAAAAATTATATTATAAAACCCACAAATACCTCGTAAGCCATAAAATTTGGAATGCAATTAATGAAAAACTTGTCAAATTTATTAATTTTTAATTGAAAAGTTGTACAAAATTTTAGTGATAAAATACATCATTATTTTTTTTAAATTTAATGCTACAACCCTTTAAGATAACGCCATATTTAAACATAAATTTTTCTAGGTAAAAATATCTATTTTCCTCTCTAAAAACTCTAAATTTTTAAGAAATTTCTTTAAAATTACGGAATATTTCATTATTTTAATGTCTATTTTGTTTCCGATATTATTTACGGACAGAACCTAGGCCCATTTTTTCTTCAGTTTTACTCTTCCAAGCTTTTCTCTAAGATTAGAATTCCAAATATTAACCAATTTTTAAATTAACTTTCGATAGATGGCAGCACTACACTTCTTAAAATTTAACAGTATGATGTCGTGTCGTTTAAATCGCTTTTTTGCTATGTAAATAAAAATAATATGAGACATTTCAATTTCAGATTCTTTTTAAAATCTATTTGGATGTTGTTTATCAAAGATTATTAATATTTTACGGTTATTTTTATGTAAGAATTTTTATAGAAACAGCCATTTCTATCGTAACGAAATACTTCTTTGATAAATTCAAAATATTTATAATATGATTGCATTACTTATAGAATGGGTTTAAAGTTTAATACAAAAAAGTTTTTCTGAACTATAAAAAATAATTTATACACATGAATATTTATTTTAGCCTCATTTATCGAAATATCTATTTCGTAGAAGACTGTATTAATATATGACACGATTGTAAGCTATTTTTTTAAAAACTGACTTCCTTAAAAATGTTTTAAATTAAAGAAATTAAAAAGTGAAATTTAAGCTCAAAATCATGTCAATCAAAATTACTTAGAAAAAGAGTTAATTATTAGTTTTAATAAGATTTATTTTTGTATCATAATAGAATCGAAATTTATTGGCATTCACAGAAATTACACTTATGGTATTTCCTTATAAATGTATGAAATATTTAAATATCTTTTGCTTTGCTTTTTTGTATTAATAGGAATGCATTTTTATTTTGCATTCTAATTATACATAATAATATGAATTTATTAAAAATGACGTTAGAAAGAAACTAAATATACATTTTCAATAAATTCGGATTATATTTTAGTTGATACTTTTTAATCAGGTTCTCTTACATATATGTAAAGTTCACCTGGAAAGAAGAGATTCTGCCATATTCGCTTAAAAAATATCTTTAAATTTAAAAGTAAATAATCATTAAACACATTGTCCCACATACTAATTAGCCTTATTTTTAGAATATTTCTCATATTTAAAAAATATTTTTCTTTATAAATCTTTAATTAATTTCTTCTCATAATTATAAATATTGTGTAATTATATATATATACATTTAATGGTAAATATATTACACAAAATTTCAATTTATTAAAAATGGAAAACATCAAAATATTTTTAAATTTTAATTTATTTATTAATTTGCATTTATATTACTTGTAAAACATATTAAAAATGTTTTCACAGTAGAAAAAAAAATATTCTAGTACAGCGTTCACTTATTATAAATACGTTAATTTCTCATTATGTATATATATATATTGGGTTGTAAGAAAATTAATTTCGTTTTCCTACATGGATTAGCTTTTTGCTAGTAAAAACCAACCACTTCATGACTGTGGAATCGTTCTACTACCAGAAAGATGATATATATATATATATATATATATATATTTCTTAAATATGTCAGCTTATTTGTACCTATTATATAGAAACATTTGACACTTCGAAAAAGTTTAATCCTATATTTAAATTGGGTGTGTCAAATATTTTAAACTATTATCATTATTATTTGGTTTAGTAAAACGTAAAGTTATAGTAAATGCATAATATATTTACTAAAAGATATAACCACTTAAGTAATAATATATTTGTGTTTGCTTTTTTTTTTTTTAAATTTGATGAATGCTGGAAAAGTTCAGGAATTTATTTTTCCGAAATGTCCATGACTCTTGGTTTAATTTTACACCCTTGCTGGAATATCATGTCAGTATTTCTAAATTATAAAATCAATATAATTTCTTTATATTCATATCATAATTATATCTATAAGTATTGATGTCAGGTTGTAAAGACATTAAAAATTTTATAATCTTAGAATTTGAAGTTAAATATCAAAGAAATCGGAATGTTTAGATCTCAACTATCGAAAACTTCTCTGAGCAGATAGAAAGATACTTCTCTGAAATCGAGCAACATTAAGGAAAATAAATTTCACTTTGGAAATGAATATTATTACGTATAACGGTGTTATTGGATGTAAATTTTAGATATATACTCAAGCGAAAAATGTGTGATTTTCGTCAGTTTTAATAATCTTTTTTTTAGTCTTAAGATCACACATTACTTAAGGAGGTTCATTTTAGTATCCTAATGAAATAGACGCAGTTGATTATTTTTGATAATTTGTGTTTAATAGTTTAATATATATATATATATATATATATATATATATATATATATATATATATATATATATATATATATATATATATATTTATATATATATAATTGAAGTATTAAAGTTAAATAATATGAATAATAGTAGTTTTAGCATAACATATTTGTTTTGTTGAACTGATCACTGTATCATTTCGAAATTGATCATGTGTATCATACTTCTCCAATATAGATTCTTTTATGGATCCTTCATCACTCATCCAAATATATATTTTTTAATGATGATTGAGAACTCTTATAAATCATAGATATTTTATCTTTCTTCTTGTAATTATATATAGTTTTGTCACCATCACTACAAATTATTTCTTTATCTGCTTCTATTAAATCTGAGTATATTAATGAAAGTACTATTTCATTATAAGATACATTCTAAGCATTTCTCATAACACAAATTATGTGTAGGTTAATATAGAAAAATTAATCATTGATATTATAATTCTGAAGACAAAAAATACCTGATTTCCTTTTATCTATCATTATTCAAAACCAACTCAAGATAGCAAAAATTTACTGTTGTGATATTTAAACTTTTCCTAGCCTAATTTCTAGGAAAATGTGTGGGTTAGATTTGGAAAGGTATGTTTCTAGTTTCCAAAAAGTAACGAATTTCATGTTCACCCTAATTGAAGTTCCTCATGTGTTTATCATTAGCTTTCATGTAACTTCTAAATATGATTATATTTGACATGATATGAATCTGTATATTGAAATAAAATATTGTTAATAAGCAAAGTAAGTAATTTTAACTTCAAAAGTAAAATGTTATAAGGGAATTTTTCATAGAGATTTTCCCCACTGAAAAAAGATAATGATAGAATTCCTTTCTTGAATATGGTTCCTAAATTAGCTTATTTGCCTACATTTAAATTTGGAAACTTAAATAAAAAAATTCTTAATTAAGTACCGAAATTAGGTTATAAGTCTTCTCTAAGGGAAATGATATTTCTGAGAGTGGAAGTCCAAGACTAAGATCTTTGGCTTGGTTTCTACTTCATGTTTTATTGATTGTTCGCATGCTGACTTTTTGAATATTTATACCAAGTAGATGTATGATGTTGAAACGAACAGCAGGCACCATGGTAATGGATGTTCCTATATAATTAACTATATAGAATGTAGAAATTTGCCCATCTTCCTAAAATAAGATAGGCAATAAATAGCGACAAATACTCCTGATTCTTGTGCTTTGAAATTCCTACACTTTGAACCACATTGAATTCGTTATTTAATTGCTGTTACCACATTAGTGTCATCTTACCGCTATTCATCTAATTGACACGAGTACTTAAAAAGGACGCATGCGAGAAATTAATAAAACATACAATTTCGGAGACACAATTTAGACTTTTTGGGCCGTCATAATCTTCTATCAAATTCATTTTAGATAAGCACCCTTCTCCAATAACATTCATATAATCACAGTAATATTACCACTTTTTCCAATAAATTACATATGGCTTCCACTAGATCACACGTGCTTCACACAACACTAGATGGGATCATAAGGTTTAGGGGCTTTATACGTATATTCTATATACATATGTATACATATATATATATATTCATCATTTAAATAAGTCACTAAATATATAATCAACTTAAGATCACATTAGTCGCATGGCATGAATTCGACAGTAGTTAATATTCACAGAAGTTATTGGCATGAAGATTTTGTACTAAATCAAGGATAATTTACAGAAGTTCGTAAGTTATACTTTAATTATAGACGTTTATCCTTTCAACAACTGTAAGCTAATGACAAAAGTAAAAGTATTTATGCTTGTTTGATTTTACTTTTTTGTGTTTTATGTTCAGATTTTCTTTCCAAGACAGTATATATTTTAGTGTTTCAGAATGTGTGTGTGATTAACGGTTTTTCCTAATTTAAAATGGCAAAGTTCAAAGTTCTTTTGTTAAGTTTGAAATAAGAGTCAGACTATTATAGAAAATATGTAATGATTAGTTTTTGAAAAACTAAAATATACAAGTAAATTAACCATCAAACACATTCACAATTTCTTAGTTTTACTATATATTCAGTGATATTATGAGTATATTAGATTAATTGATATTTGATTCAATGTATTAAAATATTAGGTAAAAGTAGATACGTAATATATAGTTGATATTTATTACCTCTCACATAATATGAGTCTGCCTATTGATAAGACATACGGTTAATATTAAAATGAAAATAGCTAGTTACAAAATCAAAAGTGAAAGGTTATCGTAGTGTACCATAGAGTTTAAGCCACTGTAAAATTTTAGAATAAAATTTCTTTTCCGTTTTTTTTTTTAAAAATGCCATAAGTATCATGCATACATTAGTAAAATAAATAAACATTCTTTTATTTTAATCTTCTCATTTTAAACAAAAGTGTTTTCTGAGGTAAGGTGTACTCATGCATAGTTATAATATTCATGCATGTTAATTTTGTTTTAAATATAGCAAAAATACTAATTGTATACAACTTAAATAATTAATGGAATAAATTCTTCTTGAATAATTTAAAAAAAATTAACTAAAAATATATAGCAAGTAGAATAGTTAAAACCAAAAAGAGATTTTTAAATTTGAAAAAGTTTTCAATAAGAGCAGGAAAGATTATGAAGAATTAACCTATTTTCGGATCAGAATTTCTGGTGCTTCTGAAGACAAGAAAATATTATTCAGAGATAATAAGCAAATTTTGTAGTATTTTTGTCAGGTTTTCATTACAGGTAATCCGCGTCTTTATGTTTCGTCTACTTTTGTTAGGGATGAATACATCTTATCTTTCGCATCTGCAAAGCTCATTTATCTAATCTTTCCTGTGGATCCTTAAACTCTGTGGAATAATGGTGGTTTGTGATGATTGTGAATCACTTGGAAAACACGGGTTCTAAAATTATAGCCTACACTATCGAGCACACTCTTTTTCTACCGTGAAATACTTTTCATTATTAATGTAAAGAGTTCATGAAGAATAAGCTTTATGCTTACCGTGGCCTAGGTCTTGGACAGAACTCTTCAAAACGAAAGATTCCTGTTCGATCCCAAACACTATATTGAAGTGTTTGAGATTGAACATTATTTTCTACATGCATGTTTGTCGATATCGGTTTATGAGAGTATTCTGGATTTCTTCATTTGCGAACATGAATACGGATTATTATCTTTGGAAAATCCTCCGTATTTACTTTGAGGACACTAAAATGCCTTAAAACAGCTTATGAATTCTTGGTTGTTCACTACGAAGTGTCAAAGCATAAATTTTGTCAATAATTCTCTTTTCTTGTACCTGATCCATAATGGTGTTAAATACGACTGTAGTGACATCTGCATGTAGTTCTGAAGAGGAAGTTTTATCATATATTCGTAAATTAGATTTAAAACTTACAATTCATTTTTGAAAATTTTCTTTTGAAATGCACTTTTTTGTGATCTACCCAATTATAATTTTATATCCCCTTTAAAATTTTGCATCATTAGGGATTAAAATGACTTTTTTTTAAACAGAAATTTTAGATAAATGTGTGGTAACAGAGGCATGAAAAATTCTCAACATCAAATAGGTATTTTATCACAGGCAATTTCCAAGCTCTAATGTTTCAGGAGGCTATGTTCTTTACTTGAGAGAAAGTATTATGTGATCTTGTTTTACATTAAAAACAACATTTCTTTTGCATAGGCTTGGTTCTAAAGTGAAATTTAGCCATTGTGTGTGTATATATATTTTTCAGGACAATATATAATCCATACAAATATTCATCAAATAATTTTGAAAATACTAGTATGTCATCTAAATGACATGGAATCATCTTCCATTTCAGATAATGTAGTAGATATTCCATAATTTTTCGAATAATGTAGATGCATTACATAATCTAAATGACATAATTTAGAACACATGCAGTTCTTCTGATGATGAACTTTTCTCTATTTGCCTTTCTTATTTCCTTTGGGCAATGGCCAGAGTACAAGTCCACTAATGTAAAGTAAATAACTATTTTCAAACAAAAAATAAGGATGCCAATAGGGGTAACGACTAGCCATGCTTGTTTTCATCTTATTGTTAAATCGATGGTAGTCAACAAAGAAATCTCACTTTCCGTCTTTCTTTCTGACCAGTAAAACAAGTGATAATTAAGGACTTTGAAAATCGGATAATATCTATTTCCAGCATCTTTTGCAAATCCCCTTGAAATTGTAATGCCATGTTTATTGACTGATCAGCGGAAATTCCAAAATTAATTCAGCATTTCACTTCATTTGCATTTAGACTTTTCTTTACTTCAGAATATGGCTGAAAAAAGTTTTTCAAAACTTTAATTTTTTTTCTCAAAAATTGCGATTATATGCCACAAATTTGTTGCAGTTCGGTAATAGGGAACTGATGTTAATTGACACTTAATCAGTTAGAGATGTTTCTTTAAAGAGGGAAAAATATCTGCAAATTAGTAATTCGATTTGTCGATTTGAAAAGCACATGCTTTAAAAGATGAATTTTGATTTTGAATTACAATTTGAGACCTTGAGCTCTAAGCTGTCGTCTTGAATCGGGGATACTGTTGAAAAAAAGATGTAATTCATGCTCCTTGAGCAAAATATTGTTTTTCTTCACAAATAAATTATATTGAGAGATTTTCCTAAGTATGGAATGATGAATATGTGATTTTAGTTATTGATCTCCCAATTAAAAGTTTATTATCAATACCTGTAACCATTTATTCCAGCTACAGCCATTACTGAAACCAAAATGAATTTTTTCTTAATAAATATGGATTTGTTTGAGAATCATTGAAAATCTCATCCTAGGATGACATAATGCTACATTTTGGCCATACTTGGATATATAAGGACGCGTGTTCGTTAATAGTGACGCAAACCGAATATCAGCCAACAGATTGGTCATATCTTTATCGGCAGCATTAAAAATGGTATTCCTAATCTTAGGAAGGATGACTTTGGGCAAAAGAAGTTAATTGTGATCGGACATCACAGAATGAAAAGCTCTGCAACCCACCAAGTTGACTGCGGGTTGTTTATTGACACCTGAGCGACCATCACTTTTGGACAGAGTTTCTTTGAAAATGAACTCAACTTCCATAATATGCCCATGATGTAGTTTATTCTGGACTAGTGATTGATTGGTTTAGTGGTCTATATGACGATGGAGATCCAAATCATCATAGCGGAGATTTTCTTTTAGCAATTGATCGGAGGGGAGAGAGCTCCCTGGATTTTTTTTTGATATACATTTCTTCTTTGTAAGCTTGAGATATTTCAAGCTTCTTTCGATGGCACCATATACATCAAATACAATAATTTTTCTTTGATAATAACAAAATGCATTTCACAGTTGACCGCAATAGAAACTTATTGAATGTTTTTCAGTTATTCTCCACAAGTTAATTTTCTGAAAGGTTTAATAATCCTCTGAATTTGAAATCTCACAAGTATTTGTGAATATTATATTTAAATACATTCATTGAAAATTCTAGAATATCACAGAATATTTGAATAAAGTTTAAGTATTACTAAGTATTTTAATACTTACAAAAAACTTCTAGTAAGAACAGATGATCAAAACTACTGTGCCATTAAAACCTTGATTTGAATGTAAAACCTCAAGAGGCGAAATTCAACCCTTAATCACTGAATTAAAACTACTTGGTTCATTCAGCATTTAATGCGTTAATATGTAACACAAAATGGCGAAATCTATTGTCTTGTGTTCCAGCAGTGAAATATTCTACATTTGACCAGTCTGGTGAGTTTGATTGGATTTAACTTGTTTTCCGCTCAATGATTATTTTTGAACATCAAGGATGGTTAGACGAAGAACTACAGTTTAAAGTGTATTACAGAACCACTGCAAACATCCACACCAGAATTGTTGTTGGATTCGAAACAATGAACAATTGAACCGAAGGGCAAACGTCTATCGGCTACCAGCCTAAACCTGGTAAACAGAGTAGTGCTAAAAGGTGATCTTTTTT